>JAUESR010000209.1:1665000-1780000 GCA_030914345.1 Drosophila koepferae
AGAGTGAAAGAGACAGAAACAGTGACATATATAGGGAGATAGTGATATCGATCTACATAGGCGCTAAAAAACAATATACGAAACATTTTGAGGCACTTACATTCCGTTGTGACTTTATCGCGCTTCGGACAACCCGACAAACTGGCCAAGCCAAGAGAAGCATGGAAGTATATATATGTGGAAAAGAAACAAATGCTTACAATTGAGCTTGAGTTATGTGTGTGTGTGTGTGTAGAGTGTGTGTGTGTGTGTGTGCGTGTGTTGTACCTTCGATGATGCGAATATAATCCTGTGACATGTCCTTGGCCAGTGCAATGAGGAGTTGGGCATTTGGCGCCATCTACAAGTAACCAAGTAACAAAATGAAATCAAATCAAGGCAACAACTAGACACACACACACACACACATACACACGCATACACTCTCACACACACACACACATGCCTAGCCAACAATGTGACAGCGAGCGAGGGAGGCAAACAGGTTTTCTAATTAATTATGTGAATGCGTCAAACGGCAGCAGCAGAGCAGAGCAGCAGTTGCTGAGGGTATCAGGGGCTGTGACATGTTCATGGCAAGAAAAATATTCTAACAAAATGTACAGCTGACAAGGCGCACACGCCGACAGCAGCAACAACAGCAACGAGCAGCAGCAACAACTTCAACAGGAGCAACAACTAAATGTTAAAAAAGACAGGCAGCGCATTCTTTTGCCTAAATAATTAATTAAAATTTGATGGAAAACAGCTTTGCATTATTTACTTTAAAAAGAGCAAACACACGCGAACACACGAACACACATGACAGCAGTTGCTGCTGCTGCTGCTGCTGCTGCTGTTGCTGTTGCTGCTGTTGTGGGCGCATAAAAAGCAAAAACTTCTCAGTCAAAAATCAACCAGACCACGTCTAAACTTGGCCTTCTAAGCACAAATTCTCAAAGATAACGTCACAGCACAGCACACATGCCACACACACACACACACACACAGCGCGCATGTTGCTGCTGTAACAGACAGCAGCAGCAATAGCAGCAGCAGCAGCAGCAGCAGCAGAGGCGGAGGCGGAGGCTTAATGAAATATTTTTCGAAATATTTATGCATATATAGGTGTGCGTGTGTGTGTGTGTGTGTGTGTCTATTACGTGGCCGTTCAAAATGTCAAACTGCAACTGTGCTCCACTCAACTCGACTCGACTCGACTCGTCTCGTCTCGTTTCAACTCATTTGGTCGTAATTAGAATTTAATTAAAATAAAGCAAGACGCGCTTGCAATGCCCAAATATAGGGTATCAGCCAGGCTAAAGCCTAATAAGCCTGGCTAAAAAGGCTAACGGCAACACGCTAATGACTTATTACGTGCCTTTGCCAACTAGTTTTGTATCTCTTTCACTTCCACTCCCTCTCTCTCACTCTTGCAACTATTTAAAAAGTCATTCAAATTATATGAATACCAGAGTGAAAATATGTTCTATGAGCGTGTACGCTCCTGTGTGTATGTGTGTGTGTGTGTGTGTGTGTGTGTGTTTGTGCCTGGCTTAAGAGCACTTGAATCTGCTGTGCCCTTGGCTTTAGGTTTAAGAGCTCTGAGCATATTAATGCCAGCACATAATGACAAAATAAATATGCAAAAGCAGTTGCCAAAAACGTGCCTCATATTTACCCTTTCACATCAATGTATATATATCTATGTGTATGTGTGTGTGTTTGTGTGTGTGTGTGTGAACATGCTTTGTCTGTTCGCTTTTAGACAACGAGAGTTCAATTTTATAAAATTTGTATAATGTGCGCTGAAATTAGTGAAAAAGGCTCAACAAGCCAACAGGAGGAGCTACTCAACTAATGTGTGTGCGTGTGTGTGTGTGTGCCTAGAGATGAGTTCGTGAATAAATAATCGTTTATTAGCCATAGTAGCATTAATCGAAGTCTATTAAGCGCTTCTCAGTTATCATTTAAGTTTATCGATAAACGATAATCATTTGGAGCATTTCCTATAGATGTATGAAGGCAAGTACATCAGTGAAAATATCATATATATAATATTTATAATTTCACGAAGTCATTTGGGATATTTTAGTATTATGTAATGATAAATCTAAAATATATATACATTTTTGCTATTTCTTATTATTATTATTATTTTTTTAAATTGTGTTTGATAGAAATTGGTGTTCTCCTTTAAAAATAAATGAATATTAAAATATTAAAAAAAATTAACGTAAAAAATAAAATAATGGAAGAAAAAATAAATAAATGAAAAGAAATGATATTAAAAGATAAAATAAGAAGAATAATAAAATAATAAAAAATGAAACAAAATAAATAAAATAAATAAAACAAAATAATAAAATAAAATTATAAAAAAAAAAATAAAAAAGAACAATAATAAAATTATAAGAAAAATAAAATGAAAAAAATTATAAAAATAAATTAAATAAAACAAAATAAAAAAAATAAATTAATAAAAAAATGATATTAAAAGATGAAATAAAAAGAATAATAAAATAACTAAAAATAAAATAAATAAAACAAAATAAAAAACTAAATTAATAAAAAAAAAAAAATAATGTTAAGAGATAAAAAAAGAGAATAATAGAGTAATAAAAAAGAAATAAAATGAAACAAAAAATATATGTATATTTATAATTTTTTTTTCAAGCTTTTCATTTTTTTTTGCTTTTTATTTCAATTTTTTTTTTTTGGTTATTGTAACAATAACTTTTTTTATCTAATAATATTTTACACAATATAATGTAATCTTTTGCAATTTTCATCTAACTTTTCTAGTTATATAATTTGTTTGTATTAAAAAAATTATTTTTTTTTATAGATGCTGGAATTACTAATTTTATTTATTATTTATTTTATTTTAAAATATTTATTTATTATTTTATTTTGTTTAATTTTTTTTTATTTTCATTTTGTCATTATATTTTATGTATTTATATATATTTTTTAAAATTATTTTTATACATATATTTGTATATATATTTTTTTATATTTTATATATTTTTTATACACATATATTTTTAATTTAATATATATATATTTTTTAATTTCTATATTTTTTTTTCTCCTAGAAGTTTTTAACTTTTTTTAACTTTTTTTTTTTAAATTATTTTATTATGTAGAATTATGTTTTTTTTTTTTTTTTTTGCACTATTTGTAGTTTCATAACTTCGCTCTGCTTATGTCATCTCTAGGCTGTCTGCATGTTTGTGTGTGTGTAGAGGTTTTACAAGCTATTAGCTTGCCGTGCCTCAGCCGTAGACCACGTACCATGGTGCCACGCCCACCGACAACCGACAACCGACAACCGTCAACCGACATCCACCCCTCCACGCCCCTGCACATCTCTGAGCGCCTCAAAGGCGAACGACAAAAGCGCTTAACGTGCTTTGAGCTATGCGGCTGGTGGCTTTGGTGAGTGGGAGGTGCTTTGAGGTTGACAGCCCATTGCTGCCTAAATGTGCAGATAATAATAATAATAATAATAGCAATGACAACAATAACAACAACAACAACAATCATGTTAATAATGATAACAACAACATCAACAACAACAACAGCAGCAGCAGCAGCAGCAACTGAAGTGAACCGAAGAAGTGATGGAAAATATTTCTAGTGTGATCATAATACACACACACACACACACACACTATCTCTCTCTCTCGCTCTCTCTCTCTGTCTCTCTCTCTCTCTCTCTCTCTGTCTCTGTGTATCTCTGTCTCTGTCTCGCTCTGACACTCACTAATGCCTATGTTAGTTTCTTAGCCAATTTGTCTTAAAACTCAATGCAACAAGAAGTTTCGCCGAATTTATATTAATATTTTCTTTCGTTAAACTCAATGTGTGGATGGTTGGGTTTCTTGGGTGGGTTGGAGGGGTTAATCGGTGTTGGTTTTAGGGGGGGTTGAGAGTTTGGTTCATAAGTGGAACTGGAACTGAAACTGGAACTGCTGACACCGCAGCCTTGCCAGTTCAATGGAGTTGTTGATAGCTTAGATTTTGTAGCTTTTTTAAAGCTGTTTTGTTAGCCTTTTATTTATAACGTTTTTTTTTTTTTTTTTGGTGTGTGTCTAGTAACAACAACGACAACAACTTACCGCGATTTTGGCTGCCCGGCGAGTAGCTGGGCGCTGGCGTAGATGCTGCTGCTGCTGCTGTTGCTGATGCTGTGGGCGTAAGTGCTGCTAGGGGCGTGGCTGTCGGTGTGGGTGTGGCTGTTGCAATTGCTGCTGCTGCTGCTGCTGTTGTTGTTGCTGCTGTCGTTGCCGTAGCTGCTGCCGCCGCTGCTGCCGCAGCCACTGCTGCTGCTGCTGTTGCCGCCGTCGTCGTTGGCGCAACACCAATAACTCCCTCACGTGCAATATCCTGCATCACCGAGGCCGCTCGACTGCCAACGCCCGCCGGCTGCAATATCGTATACTGTTTGGCATCCATCAGCGGCTCCTTGCCCACAGCCTTGGTCAGTCGCGGCTCGTTGGGTGAGCCCAGTTGCGGGGCCATGTCGTAGCTGCGACTCTGATCGAGGCAGAGGCCGTGTTGCTGCTGCTGCTGCTGCTGTTGCTGTTGCTGCTGTTGGCTAGCAGCTGCTGCTGCTGCGTAGCCATAGTAGGCTTCGGCGGCATTGTAGGCGCTGCTCGTATACTGTGCGTGGGCGTAGGCCTGCGCCTGGGCGTGGGCGTGTGCCTGGGCCTGGGCGTGGGCGTGCGCAGCGGCTGCGGCGGCCAATTGGCCGTTGCGCTTGATGATGTCGATGGGCGGCTTGAAGGCGGATGTTGCTTGTGTGTAGCCGGATGTGTTGTCATCCTTTTTGTTGCTGTTGCAATTGTTGTTGTTGCTGCTAATGCTGTTGTTGTTGTTGATGTTGTTGTTGATGTTGCTCATGTTGTTGTTGTTGTTGCTGGCATTGAGACGCGCCTGATCGTTCTCCTTTTGCCTGTGAAAGCGCAGCAGCAATGTGTGCGAATTGCTGTTGCTGCTATTACTGTTGTTGCTGCTGCTGCTGTTGCTGTTGCCATTGCTGTTCGCATACTTTTGCTTCTCCTCGAACAGATTCTGAAACGGCGGAGGATTCTCGTCCTCCTGCTCCTGCAGGCGATATAAATTAGTGCGCGCATCTGGCCAGCTGCCCGAGAGACTCTTGAGCGCCGCCTGAGTTTCGCGTATCAATGTCTCATCATCCTGATCGGCAGCATCTTGTACGGCGGCAACAGTTGCTGCTGTTGCTGTTTTCGGCGTTGCTGTTGCGCCTGCTGCTGCTGCTGCTGTTGCCGCCGCTGCTGTTGGATTGTTGCTGTCGCCGCTTGCTGCTTTGGCCAATTGTCGTTTCTTCTGTGGCAATGTGTTGTTGTTGTTGTTGTTGCTGGTTGTATTGTTGTTGTTGTTGTTGTTGTTGCTGACAGCCAATTCATCATCGCGACTGCAGCGCTTGCGTCGCTTTATGGACGTCTCATGCTCATTGCTGTTGTTACTGTTGCTGCTGTTGTTGCTGTTGCTGTTGTTGCTGTTGCTGTTGCTGCTGCTCTCGACCAAGGGCGTCTCCTTGCTTAAGGGCCGCTTGGACAGCGCCATTTTTGCCCGTTCGCCAGTTGCCAAAATGCCTTAACAACAAATTTTTTTCATGTGAGCTCAAAATTGGTTTCGGTATTTTTGTGGTTTTTTTTTTGTGAGGGGGAGGGGTTTGTATTTGTGTTTCTGTTGTTAGTTGTTTTTACTTACGGCTAAATGTTAGTAGCATTAAAAACGGAAATAAATCAAAATGGGAATCAGAGAGTTTATTTGAGTGGGAATTGGGATCAAGCAGGCGGAGTTCTTGTTCATCATGCAATAGCCGCAGCAGCCGCAGCAGCAACAATTGCTGTTGTGCCCGGCACTTTGTTTATAATTTAAAAATAATTTGGAAAAAATTAAAAAAAATTAACAAAATAAAAAAACAAAAACTAAAAGTGAAATTTTTGTTTAGTTTAGTCAAAAATAGTTGTTAGTTGATTTCATACGTCGAAAAATTCATTAGAATCTAGTAGAAGAAAGTTCTCAGGCATCAATCAATGGAAATTGCAATAAAATACTAGAAAGCATCTAAAATATTCCTGCTTCCCTTCCACTTCCATATTTACTTTATATAATAATTTTATATAAGAACTCTCAAACTATAGAAGAACTATCAACCATAACTATAAGAACTATCAGCTATAAGAACTATCAAAGCTCTATTATACAGTTTTGAGTGAATAACTTATTGGATGTGCTGACCCAACAATCGTCTTACTATTTTCGATAACAATATCGCAGCAATTCTTTCAATCATTTTTAAATATTCCATAAGCTTAGCCAAGACCTTGAAACGTATTTAAATAATTAAAGAAAATCCAATTAAATTTGTAAGCTCATTAAAATTTCAACGCTGACCCGACAAATGTGTTACTATTTTCGATAACAATATCTTAGCAGCTGTTTTCGTTATCGACAACAAATTATTTTTTTTATGTTCTATATTGCTTGCCATTTATGTTGAAAAAGCTCTACGATCCTCGATTGTCTTTGAGTATTTTAAATACTTTAAAAAAATACCAAATGACTTGAGCTGTAATGTGAATATTCATGGGCAAACTTTGTTCTTCAGCCAGGCTTGAACAGAAGTTGAGTTTGAGTTGATTGTTTTGAAACTTGAAACTAGATGAAAATGGAAGTTGTTTTGAAACTAAACATATATAGCATATATAAGGTATATATAGATATAGATATATCTAGTAAATATAGCATAACAATAGTTGAGCGTAAGATTTAACAATCGAAGCGGTTCTTTTAGCTATATGTATGATTTATACTATATATATGATATATGATATATGATATATGATATATTATATATGATATATTATATATGATATATGATATATGATATTTGATATATGATATATGATATATGATATATGATATATGATATATGATGTATGATATATGATATATGATATATGATATATGATTTATGATATATGATATATGATATATGATATATGATATATGATATATGATATATGATATATGATATATGATATATGATTATTCTTAAATCTTGATCTAATGTTATGGTATGATCATTTCTTTAACTATAACTCTTATTTGGTCAGCCCAAGGAATCAGCTCTTAATATTTTTAGCTATATATCTCTCAATCTTACACTAAAGGGGTTGCTATGAGAATTTTGGTCAATTTTTTATGTTTGAAGCTTACAAGAAATAGATATATGCTTGTATAATATTAAGTTGTAGATACGTTCTATGTAGTTAAGTTCAGCATAGCTCTATCATAAAGATGGATTTGAGCTTTCTATAAGAAATGAGCTATTGTATTCTAATAGTTAAATGAAGGTATATGTAAGGTAAAAAATATTTGAAAATATCCATTTCCATACACAATTAGAATGATCTATTTATATCTAAGCTTTAAGTATGAGATGCTGTGAAATAGCAAAAGATTGGAACTTGTTTAGATAGGTATGGTTTCTTATGGATCTGAGATTGTTCGAGGACTATGAATGGTTCGGCAGTTCGTAAGCCAAATACTGTATACTTTATCTTATCGAGCCTTTGTATTCAACTCTTTTCAAGTAGTCTATTCTGTATAATAGACGTTAAAATATTTCACACTTATTGCAACTCAAGTTGAGCTTATGTTTATCACACTATACATATAGAACCCTTATAGCAAACATTAATTGAAACTAATTTAGATCAACTTGATACGAAATAACTGAGGCATACTTCAATATAGATAGCTATAGACTTCACAGTACGAATTGAGGTCTAGCTACAACTTATTCCACACAACTTTCTACAATTTCTAGCCTGGCTTAGGCCAAGGATATGTTTACATATTTTCTATATATTAACTATTCTAGATCTATGCTTATATAACTGCCTATCATTTCTGATCAATCACTAAATCACATTCTTATTCACAGCAAAATTTTCCCCAGCGAGCTGGCGCCTTAAGCTAGGCAACAGATTTTTACAGACTCAATTCGAACTTGAAGTGGAAAATAAAAAATTTGTTTGTGTGTTTTTTTTTTGTTTAGAATAAATTTTAGAGTTTTACAACACTGGCTTAGAAATGTTATGATGTAGATTAGATGGCATAAGGTGAATTTTTGGGGGCAAATTTGATTTTCATTTGTTTTATTTTTTGTATTCTCTTTTTAGCTTGCAAAAAATTTCAATGTGATTTTTCTTGTTGCATTGAATTTCTATATGTTTTTTTTTTAAATATATATATAAATATATTCTTTTTGTTTACTTTTTTGAATGGGCTTTACTTAGTTAGCTAAGGCAATAAATATAGAGTTCCTGGTTGGAGTACGAGCTTCAAAGTTTATAATTTTTCTGTTTGTTCTTGTGTTTATTTTATTTATTTTTATTTATTTTTTTTTTTTAACATTTAGATTGATAAAATTTGAACTTTACCTATTTGACAATTGTGCGATTCGGTTTAGCTTTGTTTTTGGTATTTGTTTTGTGGACTCTTTTTGTTGATATTCTCAGTTGTCTTTCGCTGTTGTTGTTTTACTGTGTGTTGCACTTTACAGATTTGGCGGCTGTTGTAGTTGTTGCAGTCTTGCCGTGCTGCATTTTGCACTTGACACACACACGCACACACGCACACACGCAGAAAAAGAACAAAAAATTTAGATATATATATATATTTGAGATATATATATGTGTGTTGCACTGCACTGGGATCTTGTTAGAGGCCACAGAAAAAAAGAAAAAGAAGAACTGGATTGTTTTGCCTTGGGGCTGCCGTGGCGTATACGCAATATCAATTAACGCGCGCACTTTGCTCGACTTTGAGTTTAGTTTTAGGCCGACGCCGACGTCAGCGACGGCAGCGGCAACGGCGACGGCGACGGCGACGACGTCACTTTAAAATTTGTTTGATTTTTGTTATTTTTTATTTGTTTTTATTTGCTTGTTGTTGTTGTTGTTGTTGTTGCTGTTCGCTTCCTTTGGGCAAGGCGAAACTTTGTTAAGTTGAGCGCGCGTCGCGTAGTTTGGCAAAAGTTTGTTTTTAACTTTTGATTTTTTATTGTTGTTGTTGTTGATGTTGTTTCTTGTTTGTGTTTTTGTTATTTTTTTTTTTTTTTTTGGATTACTGTTGTCGTTGTTGTTGTTGTTGTTGTTGTTGCGCGGCTGAATTGCAATAAACCGTTGAGCGGCGCTTTCTTTTTGGCGGCGTGAAGTCCGGACGTCCAAAAACCGACTGCTGCGTTGCGTTTGGGGTAATAAAATTTTACATCGGCAGCGGCTGGCTGGCCGTCACACAAACACGTTAGCGCCGCAGTCGGCGTCGCCGCAGCGTCAGCAGCGAACGCATCGGCTGCGTCGGGATTGGCAGTGGGGCAGTGTGGACGCGCGCAGTGGCGCAAGAGGTGACGGAAGGGTGCGGAAGGGGGCCGAAGGGGGGGTGTGTGTGTGCGGCACGCTAAGAGGCGTATGCAATCGTCACTCGGCACACGACGACGACGACGACGACGACGACGACGACGACGACGCGACGAAACTTCGTAAAGTTCGCGTAACTGTTGTTGCTGCTTCGTTGTCCTCTTGCTCTGCTTGCTGCCTGCCTGCCTGCCTGCCTGCTGCTTATTCTTATTATTCTTCTTCTTCTTCTTTTTCGACTACTTGCTGGCTCAGGAGGAAGCCCGAAAACGTGCGTCTCTACCTGTTCTAAGTTCGCTGCTAACTGACAGTTTTCCAAAGTTGTCGAACTTTCGAACGCAATGAAAATTGCAGCGAAATTTTTGCTGCCGCTGCCAGCGTCAGCGTCGCAGCCGACACACGCACACACACACACACACACACGCGCAGACAGAGCTCTGTGGAGTTTTCGGAGTAAACACGAGTCCGTTTTAGCCATCGTCGGCTTTTCGTGCTTCGTCTCGTTTCCCCAGTCGTTGTTAGCACAGTTGTGTGGCAACTGTTATACGCGCACGTATGCCAGCCACAGCGTCGGCGCAGTACGCGGCAGCGCTGTCTACGTATATGTGTGTGTGTGTATGTGTGTGTTGTCCGAAAAAGACGCAGCGCATTCCTGCAGCCAGCCGCCCTCAGCGCTGATTTGCCTTTTATCTCTTGCACGCTAATTGTAAATTCCAGCAGCGACGTCAACTGCTGTCGCTGCTGTTGCTGCGTTGCTGCTGCTGCTGCTGCGATTCACAAATGAGTTTATCCCGTTGTCGGTCGCAGTCCGCAGACGCGTGCGACGCACCGTCCGCAGCTGGATTGGTAGGCAAATTTTGTTGTTGCTGTTGTTGTTTTTCGATTTCTCGATCAGTCACTCAGCAAAATTCAAATTCCGATTGTGATATCAGCTGCCGCCGACGCCGTCTGCTGCTGCCGCTGCTGTTGCTGCTGCTGTTGTTGTCGTCTCATTAGTGACGCAGCTTTGTGATTTGGAAGCCGTCGACTGAATCAGCGGCAGCAGCGATAGCAGCAGCAGCAAAGGCAGCGGCGGTGCAAAGTGCAACTACATAAAATCAGCCACGATCAGCTTCATTTGGTTCAATCGAACTAGTTCGCTATGTCGGTGTTTTTTTTGTTTTGTTTTGTTTGTAAAGTTCAATTTGAACTCATTGAACTAGCTACACTTTGAAAACTACCTAGTTTCTGTATGTGCTTTTGGAGTCAGTTCAAATGAACCAGTTCTCTTTGTTATTACTTTTCACACAGTTCCAGCAAAGCAGTTCCCTTATTGCGCTGCCTGGCACTAAGTTCCAATTAACTAGTTCCGTTATTTTTTTTTTACTTTTTTTTTTTTGGGTAAAGTTCAGGGAAAGTTTTTGCATAGTTCGCGGCATATTTGCAAGTGTTTCAAACAAACTTTCTAGACATTTTCGTATAGACCACAACAATCAAATATATGTATGCATATATGTTTATATATCTTACATATACATACATATATATTTATATATATATGTATATACATATATATTATATTTTAAGGCCTTTTTTTTGTCAGGTTATGTGCGTAGTCTATCGATTTTGTTCTGAACTTTCTCACAGTTCACAAAAGTTTGGCATGAAAACTTTACGGGACTTAAATCGCATTAAATTTTTAACTACTTTTCCGAACCAATTTCTGAGCTGACTTTAAAGATATGTTTCTATATGTGCTAGATTGAAGTTTGACTTAAATTCATAGACTTTTATGTAGTATATAATAATATGTGTGGTATATGAATGAACTATTTTTTGAGGGATGAACTAGAACCATTTCAATTACTGTGATTAAGACAACATTGGAATTGCTTCAGGCGTTTTAGCGACAAAAACTGAACTGGTTCATAGATCAAAGAGCATATTGGCATTGCTTCAAGGCATAAACGGAACTAGTTCATTGGCCGAATATCGTATTGAATATATATTGGAGTTGACTCAAGTGCTTTGAATGTGCAAAGGGAATGAGTTATCATAATTGCTTCAAATCGAGGCATAAAATGAACTAGTTCATTGTTCATACAGCACTTTCAACGCATTGAATACAAATTGGAATTGCTTCAAAAGTGGTAGAGGTATAAAGTGAACTAGTTAATTGAACATATAGCATGGGAATGTTTCCAAGTGTCGTCGAGCCAGAAAATGAACTAGTTCAGTGATCATATATCACTTTATTCGTATTGAATATACATTGGAATAGCAACAAATGGCTTTACATTCGTATTGTATATACATTGAAATTGTTTCAAATGGATTTACAGATATAAAGTGAACTAGTTCATTAATCAAATAGTATATTTATATTGTTTCAAATGTCATTGAACCATATAGTGAGCTAGTTCACTATTCATACAACACTCCAGTGAAGTTTAGCTTAAGTTTCCACAGTTATATTGATGACTAACTTAATGTTCTATATCTACAATATTTACTACATATCTATAAAAGATATTAGCCAAGAGCTGCAATGTCACGTCCCGTCTCGCCTTGCCTCGTGTTGCTTTGCATTTCTTAGGCACAGAGAACACATTTGTTTGCTGTACTTCAACTATAGTTGCAATTAAAGATGAGCTGGTTCCTTGGAGCTGAACCGAATTAGTAGCTGCCTGTGCGCTGGGCCGTAATTAAAATAATTAAATGCCAAAAAAAAGAAAAGAAAGTAATCACAAGATTGAAAAGTAATTTACACATGTAAGCAAACACAACGAATACACACACACACACACACACACACATGCAGCTTATACAAATAGATGGATAAACAAAGCCCGCAGGATACGAGGCGAACGCGTAGAAAAGCCGCGACGCGTCGTGTTCAAAGAAAAAAGCTCAGTGCAAG
Source organism: Drosophila koepferae (assembly GCA_030914345.1). Lineage (NCBI taxonomy): Eukaryota > Metazoa > Arthropoda > Insecta > Diptera > Drosophilidae > Drosophila > Drosophila koepferae. Next base: position 1,677,340 of record JAUESR010000209.1, read on the forward strand.
AAAATTGCCAAGGCAAATGGAAAAGTCAACATGACGACGTCGCCAGGATCAGCATGCGAAACGCATCAGCGACAGATGTCAGAAAGGGGTTTCTGCCGTATCAGGCAGACGGCCGGGGGTTATGTGGAATACGTCGGGGTCTTGGCGCAGCTCTGTGGAAGGTGAAAGCTGAAAGCTGAAAGCTGAACACGCAAATGATTTCTTGAATTGCGAATGGTCCAACTCTATGATGGATAGCACCCAAATAACCAGAAAAATGGGGGCTAACACTCGAGAATGGGCAGGCGTGGCAAAGACAGGCTGCGATGGCTAAGACAGTTGAAAGAAGACAGTTGAGGGAATCGTAGCAGCTGCTTGATGCTCTACTCGCTGAGCTAATTAGCTAATTGAATGGCAGAGATGGGCATGCAGCGATATCTTACATACATATGTATGTATATATAACGTATATGCCATATGCCTAAGCAGTGACTGAGGAACTTTGATTCTAATACTTGAATCTCATTATTTCTTTTGATAAGGAATAACTGCAATAGCATAAACTATTCTCGTGACTGTGAATGTTGTCTATAAGACTACGTTTACTGCTGTGAACGTGAACTGTGACTATGTTAAATGAGACTTGGAGAATTATAATTGTAATGCCGTGACTCTATCACTGTGACTCATTCATGCTGACTGCTTCAATGTGATACATAAACTATGATATGTACTTCTTTTCGCTTTTCACTTTGCTGTTTTCAAAGCAATTTTTTTCACTGTGACTTTTTCATAGAGTTTCTCTGCACAGTGACTTATGCACACTGACATTTTCATTCATCAGCTGTAACGTTAACACTGTGATCTTTTCACTGCAGCTCTTTCACAATGACCATTTCACTGTGACTCATTCATTATTACATATCAATTATAAGCAGTGACTCTCGCTTGACAGTTGAGCCTAGGCAACTAGGTGTGAAACAGTAATCTATGAACTGTAATATATCTAATTTATGATATTTTCTTATCTTATCCTATTTTATCATCTATAATCAAGAGAGAGCTGTAATAAATCTACAGATGAAGTCCTCTTCATTAGTTGTAAAAAGTCACAGTGATTTCTAAACTGTCCCAACTAGGAGCTTGACATTTCAATGATTGCTCAACTATGACTATTCTACTGTGACTCTTCACTGCACAATGTTCAATTGTATGTCTACAGCTGTGACTTTTCAACTGTGACTCTTCACTTTCCAACTGAACTCTCAATCTACAACTGTAACTCAATTGTGATTCTTCAATTGTGACTTTTAATTTAAGCTTTTATGTTGCTCTGGGACTCAACGATACTCTACAGCTAAGTCAGCCTCTCAAACTGTGTCTGTCAAACTGTAAGCCGAAACGCGTTTTGGATTTAATGCACTTTTATCTTTAGCTTCTTCTGTCATACGCACAACAAATACACCCGCTTTGCCTAGCAGTTGACAGTGTATGGAAAAAGACAAAGCTCCGGCTGTGGCGGTGGCTGCGGCTATGACTGTGGCCGGGAGTCAGGCTAAGGCGTCGCGCTGTCTGGCCGGGCACAGCAGAAATTAAGTGGCAACAAGAGGGAATCACTCACTTTCTTTCTTTATTTTTCGGCAATAGAGAAAGGGGTAGAAGAGGTCGCTGAGCCTGGCTGGCTGGCTGGCTGGCTGGCTGGCAGGCAGGCAACGAAATGATTGACAGCGCATAATTAAATTAATTGAGTAATCCACGGGCAACCAAAGAGAGCGTAGAGTCGAAGTGGGAGGGGTTGGGGTAGTGCTGGAACGCTGGGGTACTCTTGGATGCTGGGACATACACCGAGAGACAGACAGAAATTGTGCCGCTGATGCGTGCCACAACGCGGTTGCTTCATTTGCCCATCAGACCAGGAGCAGCAGCAGGAGCAGGAGCAGGGGCAGAGTTTGAGGCTGAAGCTAGGCAAGAAGCTGCAGGAGCTCAAGGACTACGCATAGCCAAGCCAAGACAAGCCAGTGTTGTCTTCATTTTTGTCGTTATTGTTGTTGTTGTTGTTGTTGTTGCTGTTGCTGTTGCTGGCTGCATAATGAGAAATAAGAAAACCAAAAAATACGCCCATACCCCAACGTCAGCCCCGCCTCCTGGAACCCTTTGGCAACGCAAATGTCGCCCGCGCGTCACACAACATTTTTTGACTTGCCTCAAGGGAGGGGGCTGCGGATTGGGTAGTTGTGTGAGCGCCTTGCGGTTTCCTGTTGATGTGAGCCTTTGTCTTAGCCACGATATCGAGTTGCCCACAAAGGCAGCCAGCAGCAGCAACAGCAGCAACAGCAGCAGCAGCAGCAGCTGAAGCATTGTCTTTGCCGCGACGCTTTATTAAAATTAGTAAAAATTGTAAAAGCAGGCGAGCAGCTACAGCTACGGCTACAGCTGCCACCAAGCTACATGGCCACCCCCACCAACTCTCTACCCCCTTTTAGCCCCCACCACCATCGCAATACAGCCAAAGCGCTCTTACTCAAGCGACAGCCGCGGGCAATTGTTTACGAGTGTATCGCAAATTAAGTAGGGCTTAAATTTTACAAGCATTTCGCCTTTAAGAGTTAAGTGCTTTTCTCATTCAGCTATGAAGCAGCCTCCAGCTCCCAGCCCCCAACCCCCAACTCCAAATCGCTCTTTTAAGGCTGTAAGCTGTGTCGCCTTGTCGCCTTGTTGTGGAAGCTTTTCGATTGTGAATTTAGTTCAGCTGACATTGTTCTGCCTTCTCCAGGCAACAATTGGATTTGTCAAAGTTCCTTATATACCCCGTGCCCTTATCTTGTACAGGGTATTCAGCAGTTGAGCAATTACTGTCTGTCTATATAACTATATATATTTAACTATATTTTTTTCTTAGTTATTAGATGAAGCTAATTCACTGTCAGCTCAAAAGTATGCTACATTAAAGTCTTAAATATTAATTGAGTTGAACAAACGTTGAAATTTGCATATCTTAAGTGATAAAGGGTTAACAAGGGTTAAGAGTGGTATAGTCGGCAGAGCTTGATAGGCTTTTTACAAAATTTTAGTTTTATACAAAATTCGTTTACCGCCATAGTGAAATAATTTGAAGCGAAATTTAAAAAAATAAAAATAAACGACTAAAAATTATCTCTGCATGGATTCGAACCTTGGTCTTCACGTCAGAGCAACATTGCTTTACACACTCTTCCCACTCGCCCATTGCAAAACGTCGTATGCTAGACAGAGGCAGCAGATCACAATTCAAACTCAATGCAATGGCCATGGCGATTCTATTTATAGCACGCCAATGAGCAAGCACGCAATCAAATGTATAATCGCAATTGCTGTTCTATTTATAGCATGCCAATGGGCAAGCATGCATTTGACTGTATGCGTGTATATGTGTGTATGAGGGCACATGTATAGAGAGCGCTTGACCTGCGATTGGCGCTAATTGACACCAAAAAATTTGTCGATTGATCAAGCGTTTTCTTTTATAACTGTTGTGCTGCTCAACCGATTTAAATGAAAATTTCAGCAGTAAATCTGAGTATGCTATGGAAAGGGATTTTAATGGGCAGTTGGTATTCTATATTAAAGAAAAGATAAACTAAATAGAAAATTTAGATGCAATGGTTTGAAAAGATGCAAAAGAAGCTCGATAATGTTAACTGGATAAATTTATGGATTATATTTCAGACTGTAGCCTTAATAATGAAAATTTGAAGCTCTCATTTAGTATGAGGGTAGACGATAGGATGGAGACTCGGCTGTTGCTACTAATCAAGTATGTATAATACTTTATGGCTTCGCTTACATTTCCTTTTGCCTTTAAAATATTTAAATTAGTCAATATAAGGCATGTTTCTTTACTGAGCAGCATCTTCTGAAATAGCAGACAGATAGACTAGATTCTATATCTAAAACATTTCAGGCTCCACTTAGATTTATCTATCTAACTATCACCTAGGATTTCATTGTGCTTTACAAATACTACAAATAATAATGATGATAATAATGATAATAATAATAATAATAATAATGTGAAGCGTGGTCAGGCTTCAGCCGGCAGCTTCAATGTTGACTTTTGAATTAATTCAATGGCAGCCGCAACGCTTTCGTTTTGTGGTTTACTTCAAACCACTCTCCTTCTCTCTGGGGTAACCCTGCTGTAAAGACGACCCCCTGCCATCCTTTTGAGAATCGTGTAACTCATTTCCAGTTACGTGAAGTCGTAGCGTCTTTTGTAGCTCAACTCCTTCTGACTGCTGCTGCTGTTGCTGCTGTTGCTGCTGTGTCCTTGTGTGGGCTAGCTCAAGTCTTTTTAATATTCCTGGCCAAAAGTCTCTGACTTTCAACTGTCGTCTGACTAAGGCAGAGGCGTTGCACACAGGGGGGTTGGGGCCAGGCAGAGGAAGTGTTTTCCTCTGACTCTGTAATTACACGTATAGGATGATGATTAACGCTCACGCAGCTACAGTAGCAACAGCCCAGACAGACGGACAAAGGCATGACACGGAGGGGGGTTGGCTCTGGCTCTGTGTGTGTGAGGGGGGCGGGGGAAGGCAGCTATGCAGCTGGTAGTCACTTTTGGCATTAACTGAAGCACAGCTAATGAGTGTCTGTCTATGTCTCTCTCTCTCTCTCTCTCCCTCTCTCTTTCTACCTCTCTCTGTGTGTGTGCGTTCAGATTTTGCATTTCTTTGCCATATTCTTTGCAATTAGTTTGTGCCACGTCTCCCCCTCGCCAACGCCGCCGCGCCCCTGCGCACATTTATGAAATTAGCAAACGCATTTCTTTTTCTGTGTGGCAAATCCATAAATACGTCGACTCTAGACAGTCGGCCTCACCCCTTCGCGTCGCTGCCATTTGGATGCTTCGTTTTCTGTTCACTTTTTCAAGGACGAAAACTTTGTTTGGCTTTTCGCTGCTTTTCGTTAAAGCCTTTTGCTTTTTAGAATATACTACGCCCCATACACGGCATGCCCCTTTCCCAGATGAGCAAAATAAGAAAACTTTTGCCCAACTGCCTTGGCCGCAAAGTCATGACACCCCATGCGTCCCCCTTGCCACGTCTCTTTGCCTACATTTAGCTGTCGCGCTTTGCTTTTAATCAGCAACAGAGTTGCCACACCTATGAGAAATTGCTTAAATAGTTATGCAGCAATGTCTACAGTCTGTTAGCTGCAGCTGTCAAATTATCTGCTCGACTTCATAATTAGCAATCAGGGTTGCCATAGCTGGTCCTTAGAATCAAATGGATCCTTGATAAAAACAGAGACATGAGCATTCTTTCTTAGCCCAAAAGTTGTCATTATATATAGATATAGTTGTCATTATACATCTCTTAATCTAACAGGATCAACTGAGTTTGTAGATCATTAGCTCAATCAGAGTTGCCATATCTGCTCAATTAGCTTACTCGACTCAGCTCTCTACCGTGTTAATATATAGTTTTATCTCAGTCTTCTCGCGCTTCTCTCTCAGTCTTTGCATTACACTCGATTAGTGAATAGTGTTGCCACTTTAAAGAGACGTTGCCACACCATTTGCCTATCTATGAATTTAAATTGCCAGCTAAATCTGTCAGGCCTTTCCATACACATGAACATTTTCAAGTTTCAACTTTTCTGCTTTTAGCCTTAATTATCTTAATTGCATATTAACGGTATTTGGTATTCACAGTCGTCCCTCTCGCTCTCTCTCTCTCGCTCTCTCTCTATACATACTCTTGTGATTGGCATCGATAACAGCCGCGAAGTTGATTTAGCTGCTGCAGCTAAGCACAAATGCCATGCCGCCTCCTGCTCTCACCCACGCTAAGGCCAGACAGCAGCAATGTGTGCGTGTGTGTGTGTGTGTGTGTGTGTGTGTGTGCGTGGCATATGCATATCTGCGTGTATCTATGTACTTTTAATTGCCAGCAATTAAAACTTAAACACTATTCACACACACACCCACACACACTTCTATTGCTGTTGCTGTTGTTGTTGTTGTCGATGCGTGCCAAGCTTCATTTAGTGCGTTCGCCGTGCGGTTAAGTCACCAAGGTGCCAAGTGCCAAGTGGTTGCTGGCAAGTGCTTAACTTAGCCCCCCTCCCACCACTGGCAAACCACTCACACCACTTCCACTTCCACCACCTGGTGCCGCCGAGTGCTTAACGCCGCTACAACTATACACAATTGAGGCAAAGTTGGCTCTGTGCTAACTGGAAAATTGCGTGGCAAGCGTAAATAGTTGGCGTGGCGCAAATGCGTAGCAAGTGCATTAAAGATACAAATCCACATTCCCAGATACAGATACATTTCACCCATTGCCTCTGGATGCACTCCGTGTGGCTTGGGGCTTGCACTCGAGCACGTGAGCCAAATGAGGCGACTGAACGATGGGCGAAACCATTAGAAACTAATTGTAGAAGTGACGTAGGCTAAGCATAACCCGGCCCCATATGGAGTGCATTCCCTTGATCGAATAGAACAAATCATTGAAAAAAAGAGAAACTTTTTACCATAAGCAAACATACGAGCTCATGTAACCAAGCTGGATATATCTATAGAGTAACTCAATATTAATTTAACTCATTATTAATTTAATAACATGATATGAATCGCTCTTGAATACTGCACTTACGGCTTACTTAGACAACACTTCCCAAGTGGCATACAAATATCTTGTATCTTTATCTATTGAAACGTGTGAAGCGTTTACTTCAGCTGTGATGAATCAAGGTTTCTGTTATTGTGTTTCTCTATGCGATTCTCATGTTCATCATTTAGTAACCTTACGGCTTTGAGTAAGATGCATTCTTTAGAGGTGCATTGTAGCTCATTAGATTCTTCTATCTCTTACTCACTATCTCTTAGACTTCTCTCAACCTCTCACTCTTCCTCACTCTCTCTCTCTGTTGCTTATTATTATTCTCTCTCTCTCACTTGGTCTATCTTTCTCTTAGCTTCCCTCTTTGTCTCTAAAAGAGAGAGGGAGAAAGAGAGAACTCTCTTAAGAGAGAAAATCTCTCTCTGTCTCCTTCTCTGTAACCCTTTAACTCTTTAACTCACTAACTCTCTAACTGTCTACCTGTGTCTTTCTCTCTCACTCTCTCTCGTTCTCTCCCCTCTTACTTTGTCTGTCTCTCTGTTTCCCTCTCTCATTCTACTTCCAACCCTTTCTCTCTCTCTGTATCCCTCCCTCTCCATCTCTTTCTTTGCCTTAGCCTGTCTTTCTTTCTCTCCCGAACTGTTTAACTCTCTCTCTCTCTCTCTCTCTCTCTCTCTCTCTCATTCTCTCCTCTCTCACTCTGTCTGTCTCTCTGTTTCCCTCTCTCATTCTACTTTCTGCCTTTTCTCTCCCTCTCTCTCTCTCTCTCTCTCTCTGTCTCCCTCCCTCTCGAACTCTTTCTTTGCCCTACCCTCTCTCTCTCTCTCTCTCTCTCTCCCTCACCCACTTGGCCACTCTTGATTTTTCTCTCCCCATCTCTCTCACTTTCCATCTCCCTCTCCCTCTCCCTCTCTCCAACCCAACTATAGTTTGATCTCTATGCTCAACATTGTTAATAATTACAATATTATATATACATATATAAGTCTATGTAACGCTTATCGAACATCGCCAGTTGTCACCACAAAACACAGTCATAAAAGTTAAAATGCCATTAATAACTAAGTAGCCCTGACCAATGGCAGTAAACCCCCCATTCCCCTCCCCAGTTCCACTCCTCATCTAGCCAGACCCCTGATTCCTTGCCTGATTGTATCTCTCCCACTTAACTAGCCAAGGTACACACACACACACACACACACACACAATAGGAAAAGAGAATTATAAAAATAAAAAAGAAAAATTCGTCCTTGCCCGCGCCTCATGCTAATTAAATTCAATTAAACGACAATCAAACAATGTCAAGCGGAAGTCAATGCGGGGCAACGCGACACGAACGGACGAATGGATGAACGTTGAATGCGACCGCGAATACCCCAGGCCACTGCCACATGCTAACCCCCACCTGAGCTCACCTGAATACAACAAAAAAAAAGAAGTGAATAAATAAAAGAAAAAATCAAAAATGAAAATAAAAGAGAGAAAAATATGTCAGCAACTGTAACTGAACCTGTCTGCGCCCACGCAATTGAATCGCAGCAGAGGCGTGGGCATGGGTGTGGGCGTGGGCGGGGGTGGGGGCGGTGTGGCCTTACATCTGGTCAATAATGTTGAATATGAGAATTGTGAATTTGTTAAATGTGAAAAGTGAAAGCTGTTGCATAACATTTGAGTAATTATTTTTATTTCCCATCAGTCAACGCACAAGCGCTGCCCTCGCACATCATCAAATACTATATACAGGGTATGGTTGGGTATGCACGCAAAAATTGAAATGAAACATTTGTCAGTTAATATTTTAAATAGCAACTAAATGCTCAACTCTGTTATCTATTTAGTTGATTTTCTTCTGCTTGTTGCTTAGTCAAGGGTAACTGCAAGTCGTGCATTGCACACGTGTTTTTTTTTCTATTTCTTCTGTTTTTCATTCTTTTTTTTTTTTTTTTCCTTTTTTTGACAGGTGTCTGTTGTTCTTTGGCTGTTGTCTCGTTTTGTCTGTTTGTTATTTTTATGTTGTTCACTGTTCGCTGTTCTTGTTCTTGTTGTTGTTGTTTTCTTCTTCTTTATTTTTGTAATTTAGCTGCCAGTTGAATTTCCCTGACTTTTTGGCTGTGACGCTGTTATCGTCGCCCGTTTGTCAACTTTGCTTTTCGGCAGCAATTGACACGCGATACGAAGCGAGCTGCGCTCCTCTCTCTCTCTCTCTCTCTCTCTCTCTCTCTCACTCTCTCCCTTTGGCTAACTTTTAGCATCTGTTTAGCAGCTGCTCTGGCGACGCGTTGAAAATAGCAAACAAAACTTGAACTTGCGATACTTGAATGCTCGCTCATAAGCTGAGAAAGGGGTATATATGGGTCTTAGAGCATTCAGCTTCATGCTAAGAAAAACTCTTTGGCCTTGAGTTGCTGCTGCAAGCATTGCTTGGTGAATGGGCTTAGATATTAATTTGACTCAATAGTCAATCTTTATCTTTGCTTACTTATTTATTCGCTGCACAAGCAATCAAATCTTATCTCATAACGTGAACTAACGCTGTCAATCCAACTCGATTTTGGCTGACTTTCTCAATGATAATCTGTCTGTCTGTCTGTCCACTTTCTTTATGTGTTCAAATCTTATGCTATAAGTCTCCACATACATTTAGCTTCAGTCAATGCAATTGCAGCTTTGCTTCTGGGCACAACAAATGCTGCTAGTCGTGCATACCCCATGCACTCTGTATATGAAATGCTTGCAATTGAGTCAACGCTTAACCTGTTGACAGCAGCAGTCGCTTTAGTTGAGCTCTTCTGTCACATGTTCTGCCCAGAGCCAGAGCCGTAAGCCGTAGTCGTAGCAGGAGTCGTAGCAGGAGTCGTAGCAGGAGCTGCCTGGGCAGCCTGACTTTGAGGTCAGCTAAAACCCTTTTAGCGCATTTCATTAACGCAAGTTCTCAACTCTTTTATATACAAATTCATATATATATAATCATTTTTTTTTTTTTGTTTTTTGGGCCAGCTCGTGGTTCACCTTTTTTCTAAGGACTTTAAGGACTCGGCTGCTGCTGCTGTTGTTGTTGTTTATTTTTTTATTACTTGGCTCATTTGGCATGCAGCAAGTTGAACGTGAATATTTTTTAATGCGTCGGTTTACTTGCTGATGAAGTGGCTCAAATTGCGACCGGTAGCTGTGGGTGTGGAGAGCGATGCAGTGGGGCAGCGGCAGGGGCAGGGGCAGGGTCAGGGGCAGGAGGCGTATACCACATCCGCATGCTTAACTCTTGAACAGCTACTGGAGAGGTCGCTGTAATTGCATTTTTATTACTTTTCTGGCAGCCGCCCGCGACAGTTTGTTAAGTGCTACACGAAATGAGTAAGAGTGCAGGGAATGCACGACTACCAGATGCCCTAGAAGTTGCAAGAAGAGTTTGAGATTCGAGCTCGACAAGCAGGACAACTCTCCTAGCTACACATCGGCCTAGCCTACTTCAGCCAGCTATAATTTTTGATATCCATTCTATTGTTTTCACCATTCTTGATAAGAGATCATTATCAATTAACTAAGTATCGATAAGGCAGAAAAATGTTATCGATAATTACTAAAAGATTTGAGCTGTGTCTGTAAAATTGCCAAACAATATGAACAATTCATTAAAGATATATTTGAAGAGTGCTAGATGGACTCCAGATTGTCCCTATTCGACTGAGCCATCTGCTAGCCTTATATCTTTTGACAGGGATGCCAGATCGATAATTAATATGCCCCGTTGCAAGCTGTATATGTTATTGACAACAAAGAGATATATCAAAAGACTCTGTAGGAGAGAAAGAAGAGGAGAGGGAGAGACTGAGATATTGAGAGAGTTAGAGAGAGAGAGCGGGAGAGAGAAACGCAGAGATTAGGCAACTCCTCAGTAGCTCTTAGACCGCTCTAACTATCAAGGTTTTAGTCTCAAGTTTCGCCTTTATTAAGTGAGATATCCTAAAAAAAACACAATACAAGCACTCGAATGAAACCAATATACCCTGCAATGTGCTTGGGGTATACAAGTGGGCGTGGCAGCTGCGGCTACTTCAAAAATATATACCATATAAAAGGGTTTACAACTGCAAAATGCATCATCAAAGGTGTAAAAACTTTTAATATGCTTAATTTTCCACCTATTTTCTTAGCCGCGCCCACTTAGTGGGCCAGAGCTCTCCCACCTGTCGCCCAGCACGCCCCATTTGGGCGGAGATTTCGTTATGCAACAAACATCCACAACATCGTTCAAAATAAGCTAGAAAATAAGCATTAAGACGAAAGCGGAAGACCATGCAGCAGAAGCTAAAGCTAAAGCATAAAATGATATAAAAATGGGAATGAAAAATAAAGAAAGGAAAACGTCGTGAAGACGCAGCTGGGGAGCAGTCCTTGAAATGCTTTTGCCCACTTTTGAATAATTTTAACCCAAATAAAAAATGATGTGAATTCCTAATTAGGCGCAACAGCAACAGGAGAAAATCAGCGCCGTTTGTTCGGCCAAACAAATAAGATAAACGTGTTTACCAGGGCCAGAAAAAAAAGAACGAAGCATTGATACCCTATAATAAACAACAGTATGTTAGCTAGCTTCGTGTAAGCCAACTTCATCTGCATTGCTGCTTGTTCCTCTTGCCTCTTTTTTTTTTTTTTGAGAGTTGTGATCATGTCTAGTCTAAGCTGATCTAGTCTTAAGTCCCTTTCGAAGCACTAAGAGCATGGCAAATCGATTATATATCAGATCAGATCAGATCAGTAACTACATAACTATTAACTACATTGCATTCATTGTTCTAAGAGAGGTCTTTGTATAGCATTATAAATCGTTTTTCTTCAGAAAATTCTCTAGAAAATTCTTTTGAAAATTCTTTTTTAGAAAGAAGAAATTATTTTCTAATTAGCAAGATCTCGAAATCTCTAAAGTATTTGCCATAGTTCCATAGCTATATTCATCAAGTTTGAGATTTAAATTACTATAGTTCTCTACATAGCTCGACTATGGTGTATATAGTTTATATGTTTTTATGATCTCTCATAATTTTCGAGTGATCATCAACAAGTTTTGGGAATGGTTTTATCTTGAGATCTATCTAGATATAGATATAGATATAGATATAGATATAGATATAGATATAGATATAGATATAGATATAGATATAGATATAGATATAGATATAGATATAGCTATAGATATAAGATTACCGATATAGATTATAGCTTATAGATATAGATATAGATATAGATATAGATATAGATATAGATATAGATATAGATATAGATATAGATATAGATATAGATATAGATATAGATATAGATATAGATATAGATATAGATATAGATATAGATATAGATATAGATATAGTATAATCTAGATATCGCCTCGCTCCTCGCTATCCTCTCGCTCTCGCTCTCGCTCTCGCTCTCGCTCTCGCTCTCGCTCTCGCTCTCGCTCATCAGCTCTCGCTCTCGCTCTAGCTATCGCTCTTCGCTTCTCGCTCCTCGCTCTCGCTCCGCTCTCGCCTCTCTCGCGCTCTCGCTCTCGCTCTCGCCTCTCTCTCATCGCTCATCGCTCCCTCCTGCCCCTCCGCCCGTTCTTTCCTTCCCGCCCCCTTGTTTCCCCTTTTCTTTTTCTTCTTCTCCTCCTCTCTCGCCTCTTTCTCTTCCTCGCCCTATCCCTTTCCTTGCTTTCCTGCTAGGCGTAAAAGAAAAGAACTGTAGCAAAACCATAAAAAAAGGGGAGGAAAAAAAAATATAAAGGACAAAAAAAATAAAATAACCAGAGTTTTTCTTTTGGCATTATGATGATGATGGCTAAATGCCACGACTGTCAGTGCCACATGGGAATCGAGTGGCGAGAAAGACAGCCGGAGACTCTCGCTTTCTCTCCCTCTCTCGACAAGGCAAAGGCAAAGGCGAAGGCGAAGGCGAAGGCGATTGAGATTGGAACTGGAACTGGAACTGGCCCACGGCTACGGTTGACTAGTTAAAATGCAAGGATTTGAGCATTGGCCCCAGTGCAAATGATGTCGCACGTCACAGTCCTCAGCCAGCATTGACAAATTGATATTTGCATTTAAATTGAAAATTTACATTTGTTGCTCGCATCGAGTGGGACGCTCCAGCTGTACGAGGGGGTGGGGGCGTGGCAGCGTCTTGTGGTCACAGTGGTGTAATTCACATTAAATACCGCATTTTTCTTATTTCCCTTACAGCCTCCGTTCGCCTTTAACGACAATTGGACGTCTCTTCATTCGCTTGACATTCGACATTAATACCCTGGGAGAGGGAGAGGGAGATAGCGCTCTAGCGGGCCTAGTTTGGGTTGGGGAGGCTGCAATTTGCATTTATGAAATAACATTTTCTTTTTTCCTTATTCCATTTCCCATTTTTTTTTTACTTTCTATTTTCTTGGCACAAAGCACTCGTTAGCTGCTAAGGGGGGCATATGCCTTCAATCTCTCTCCATCTCTTTCTCTCTCTCTCTCTTGCTCCCTCTCTCTCTCTCTCTCTCTGTCACATATCAGTTATCTTGCTCGATTGCCAGTTGCTGCAATCAATCAAGTTTCTTCACATGCACAGCCAAAGGATTTCGCAACTGGACGCAATCAGCACACACACCTCATCTCCCTCCCTCTCTCTCTCTCCCTCTCTCTCTCTCTCTGTCTATCTCGCTTTCATTTAGCTTGCTGCCTCTCAGACTTTGCAGCACGTCATAAATATCAATGAGCTTGAATTTGGCATTTGATTTTTTCTCTTTTTTTTTTCGCTCTTTGTCTTTGAGCTGTCCATGTGCACGTGTTTACCCTATACCTTGGCTGGGGCTGAGAAATGCCTGGTTGAAGCCATAACCTACATATAGCTGCATACACACGTTCTTGATCTTGAGCAATTGGCTAAGTTCATCTAGTTGGCTCTGTTTGTTCGTCTGTCTGTCAGCCTATCCGATCTCTTGTTTGTCTTGCTTTCTCTTTATCTCTCTGGTGCGTCTAATTGTCCATCTGTCTCTTTCTCATTCTCTCTCTGTTATTGCCATTCTTTCTCTATATACAAGTTTGTCTATCTCCGCTACACATATCAATACATGGCTTGTTATCGCTCTCTCTATCTCTCTCTCTCTCTCTCTCTCTCTCTCTCTCCGCCGAGTGCCAATTCTCTCTTGATCTCATTCTCTCTCTCTATTTAAATTTTTGTTTTGTTTTCCTGCTTCTTGTAGTGTTTTCACGCTCTCTCGCGTAGTACCTGTTTTTGTCTCACTCTCTCTCTCTCTCTCTCTCTCTCTCTTTCTCTCCCTCTCTTTCAATCTCATTATTAGATTCTCTCTCTTCTTCAATTCATTTTTCTTAGCTTTTTTCTTTTTCTTATCCCTTTCTCTCTCTCTGTCTCTCTCTCTATCTCTCTAACTCTCTATCTCTCTCTCTCTTTCATTTTCATTATTAGATTCTCTCTATCCTTTATTTTCTTTTCTTTGATTTTGCCCTTTTCTTATCCCTTTCTATCTCTCTCTCTCTCTCTCTCTCTCTCTCTTTCTCATCTATCAAGATTTTATCACTTTCCTCCTATTACCCCGCCTGTGTGTTTGTGTGTGTGCAGGGTATCTGCTAGTCGTGCACTCTGTTCACATTGCCAAAAAAAACTTGAACATATTCATAAATTTTGCAGTTTGTTTAAACAAATTTGCTTCTACATATTTTTTGTATGCTCCGTCCGTTATTATTTATTTGCGTAAGTGTGCGAGGCGTGGTGGGCGGGCGGGCGGTCGGTCGGGCGGCCGATGTGGGTGGGGCCGATGGCTGCTTGGCTGCTTGGCTGAGTGGGCATTCAGTCGCAAGTTGCAAAGTTCGTTGCTTGATTGGATGTGGCTGTGCGTTGAGTCTTGCCGGGAATGCGGGTGCCGCCTGCTCGGACGACGTCTCCGTCTCAGTCTCCGTCTCCGGCTGCTGCTGCTGCTGCTCCTGTGGACTGACGACGTTGACGTAAAAAAGGGTTGCCATGCAAAACAAAACAGCGGACTAGCTGCACCACCACCACTCCCACTTCCAGCTAACCAATACCATCTCCTAAACAAATGTGATGTCGACTCAAACACACGTATGCGGGTTACTTGGGTGCCAATAGCCACGTGTGTGTGTGTGTGTGTGAGGGCAGCTAAGGCTAGCTGAAGTGGCAAGCAGGGGTTGGGGCTCGCTGTGCCTGCGGGTCACAGCGCTCCTGTAATGGTGATAAAATATGCTCAAATTTGCCAAAATATGGAAAAGGTACAAAAAGTCCGCAACACGCCCGCCGGGCGACCAAACGCAAACGCAAACCAAATAACATGCATACATATATATCTATATATATGTATATATTTGTATAATATATATATATTGAAATCAAGTGGTGCCCACAGCTCGCAACGAATCTCAGCGAAATGAAAATAAATGTGTTCGCTAAAACGTAACGATTGATTTTCACAGCTTCACTTGCTGCAGTTGGAACTCAGCCCACTGCCACTGCCCCTTGCCCAACTTTTCGGCTTTTGAGTATTTGTATTCATACGAAACTAAAATCAAATTTTAGCTAGAAAAATATAAAAATATTTGAAAAGCAATTGCGGCACGAGCTGAAGCAACTGCAACACGCTCGCTCAGCCAACATATCTGATCACCCAGGGCATTAGAAGTGATATCAAACTAATGAAAATGTTTAGCTCTAGCATAGTTATTGAGCTCGTTTGGTAGCTATAGCTATGCCATTTCAGTTAAGTACAGCAACGCAGGCAAAGCAAAGCCAATATACTCTCTTGGACTTTTCAAACGAGCGAGCATTAAAATATTTATTGTGAAATGGAATTCGTGCCCAACTAGGCGTGGCTGGCCTCCTCTGGAGGCTTTCATTCTTTCCTTACATCTTGCTCTGTTCGCGTCTGCGGGCGTCATGTTGGCCAACTGATGTCCGTCCCGGCTGGCTCGCTGGCTGCCTCTGGCCGTTCACTTGCTGGCCATTCATGTGTGTCAAAATGGCAAACTGAATTTGTATTCAAACATTCAAATCCACACACACACACACACACACATTGGGCATGGCCTACGTCGCACATGCGTTAATATTTCCGTTCGTTGTGTCAGCGAGCCATAAAAAAAAAACATCTATATATACATTTTCTTTTTTATTTTTTTTATATATCAAATATACACACACACACAAATTGTCACGCATTGAATTATTTTGTTTGCTTCAATTTAAAAAAATAAAAAAAATATATATATAAAAAAAATTTGCATTTTATTCAATTTTTTCTTGTGCTGCCCGCGCTGGCACGCCCCCCTGCCCCCGCCTGGCCATTGGCATTGTTCTGGTTATTTACGAGTTTGTTAAGTGCGCACATTCAGCGCTCGCTGGACAGCAACCTCTCGGCCGCCCCCTTGACCCCTGCCCTGCCCAGACCAGCCCGGCTCGCTCGCATCCTTCTTCCGCTTTCACTCTCCACGCTCCATTGCGTCGCCCGGCCCGCATATGGCTAAGCAATTTGTTGTTGTTGTTGTTGTTGTTGTTGTTGTTGCTAATCAAATGGCCCAAAAAGCAGTTCTCATATATTCAATGTGCCAGCATTAAATGCAAATGTTAATCGCATTTTTATTCCTAATCGATTTTATGTTGGCATTAAGCAAATTCTGAATAATATATGGAAATATATACATGTTGATATAGATATACTGTTTGGCTTACAATTTTACAGTTGCCATTTTCTAAAGGTTTCCAGCCAAAAAAGTTTTAGTTTTCATTTCTTGTTATTAAAATCTCATCAAATTCTGTTTGGACTTTGCCTCAATTCTAAGCCTGAGAAGCCAAATCGATGCGCTATAGCTATGTAATGGGCGAAAGTGGGCGTGGCATTAACTATAAAGTAGTTATATACTTTCATCTATGCATCTTTAGCAGTTGCTACAGTCAAGTTCCGGTGCTCTCACTATTAGCCCATCCATTCGTCTGTCTTTGCATCTCTCTAGCTGTTCGTCCATACTTCGATCCTTTGAAAGTTCAAGCGAATGCGAAAGAACAGACAGATCTGACTAGATCAGCTCAGTCTAAGCTAAGACTACTTGACACTTGTCTACGTCTTCCTCTTCTTATAAAAGGTCCTATGAAAAGAGTCTGAGATAGACCATGATAATATATTTCCTTTTCAATTAAAGTCCGACTCTAAAGGTTAGTTCTATTATAGAACAAGTCCCTATATATCATATAGTCTCGCCACATGTCAGTCCATCATATGAAATATGTTAGCTAACTGAAAAGTTAAGTAAAGATTCTTATATCTAAATTCTTGGCTAAGTAAAATTTGATGCGAGCTGAAGCTGAACTTGTTTTCGCTCTGCTTCTGCCTCATATGGAGAATTAGTTCAGCACTTTTCCTGATTTCCTTTCCTATGGGCAAGTCATAAAAACGTTTTCGTCTGCTTTTAATACATGCTTAATCCCACGCTGGTGCCTAAAGCTCAATCGACTTAGCGTGACTAAACGGCCTAACTGTTTGGGGATTTGTCAGAGGTCTAAGGCGTTTGGGGCTTGGGGTTTGGGTTCTGCAATGCGACGACCTTGTTGCATGCCAATATTAATAATAACAATGAGCAATAAAGCCTATTAGAGCCGGCACACATTTGCCCATTAATGTAATACATTGATTTCGCTCTGTCTCGCTCGCTCACGCCTGCACTCTCCCTGTTAGAGTTGGGTCTTGCGACCCTCACCTGACTGTCAGCAAGGGTTATGTTGATGTCGACCTAATCAATTCGATGGCATCGAAACAAGCAGGAGAAACGCTTGCCAAAAACGGAATGCCCGCTTTTTGTGACTTTGCGTGTTGTCACGTTATAAAAATCACTGATCCACGGCACCCCCACGGCGAGTACAGCCCTAGTCTGTCCCTGTCTTACCCCTAGACAAAATGCTCTATTAAGTTGAGGCTCGTTTGTTTCGCTCGTTACCAGCAGCGCCGCCCAAAAATAGCTGCGCCAGGGTTTGGTTTGTTGATCCTCGCCGTTGCCCCTACCCCAACTACCCCATCTATACTCCATCTCCTGCTGTATATTCATGTTATTAATAAATCGTGAACCCTTTGACTAGCCAAAGGCGGCGGGGGCTGCGTGCATGTGTGTGTGTGTGTGTGTGTGTGTGTGTGTTAAAATGCCTTCCTGTTGCGGAAACGGAAACGCATTGCCGACAGAGTTGCTAACGCGCGCGTATATATAATCGATTAATTCGATATAGATTGAATTTATGGCGCTGCAGTGCCTAATAAAATGTGTACCCTGCTGTCCCTCCCTCTCTACTGTCATGCGAGTCCGAACCCTCCTAGAAAATTAACATTTTCTTGTAGTCTGAAGACATTCGAAATGGGAATTGTAAATTGGTAATTTAAGGGCGCACTAAAATGTATATAACAGAGGGAGCTGAACGTAGGCGTGGTCGATTCCATAGAGTTTATATATATACTAGACGGGAACGATCTAGCTTTGTCCTGCTGTCCATCTAGAGAACTGCAAGAGCTAAAAAAGTGAATTGAAAGCGAAGGTTTACCTATAGCAGTTGCAGCTCGCATTAGTCTCCTCGATAACTATTTCGATTTTTTTAAAATCGTTCCAGAACTTTATCGATCTTTAGTTTTTTGAGCATATCTCACATATTTAGAGTTGGAGTTTTTACTTGAGTTACTGTTTAACTATGATTTGATTTTTCTTTAATGCTATGAGCTCAAAGTAATTAAGCTCAACATTTGCTTATTTAGTAGAACATTAAGATTTACTGTCGAAAATTTCATTGAAATCCGTTGAGTCATACATAAGTTAAGAAAGAAAACGCTCGACCGATTGGCAAACTCTTAGCGTCAAGCACTTGGTAACTATTCCCATTCTCCCATCGAAGTGTGTGGAGTCTTTTAAGAATTCTAGTCTCATATAGTTAGTCTCTAGGAATTGTAGAAGAAGTAGAGAGATGTAGTATTAGTAGTGGAAAAGGAAGAGATCAGGCAATGGAATATTGCTTTGCTGTGAAGACGCAGAATTTCGATGTGTGATTAAGTAAATCCAATTTGTTTTTAATTAGAGCATTTATTGTTTAAGCCTATGAAGATGGCAGTTCGATGCTTGAAGGGAAAATGTATCTTGGTAACTGAAGAGCTCTGCCTCTGCCTAAGCTGAGTTGTAAACTAGGCAAAGAGTAGATCAATTGTCTGTTAGGGTATCTATTAGTCAGGCATTGTCTGTTGGCGAACTTTGACTTGTTTTGTTTTTATGAGAGTTGCCTTAGTGCTTAGGCCGTTGCACCTGCCCTACGACAATGAACTCTACAAAACTTAAAGACCTAAAAAACGTGAACAACACGCTGTGATAGAGCGAGAAACAGAGAGTGATAGAGTCATAGAGAGAGAGAGAGAGAGAGAGGTAGAGAAATTAAAGTAAAAGTCGCGAAAAGTTTTTGAAGAACTTTCGCCGGTTGAAAACTTTTTTTTTTTTTTTTTTTTTTTTTTTTGCGAGCGGCCATAATTGAAAATTTGTTTTTCCCAACAAATGTTTAGGCAAGTTTTTCCCTTTTCTTCCTGGTTCTTGTTGTTGTTGTGGTTGTTGTTGATATATTTCTGGACTGGCTTTAAGTGCTGCTTTAAAGCCAATGCTGATTAATTAATTGGGCATTGAAAGCCGGAGCAAATATCAATCGGAGTGAAGCGGAGCATTTGGAGGAAGTCCAAGGAAGTCGTTGGTAGTGGGAGGAACATTTTTTGGTGCAGTTCAATGAAGCAGCGTTTAGTTGTCTTTGATGGATTGCAAAAAGGTATTTTATGTAATATGTAACCAGGGCCAAAAGCACCTAAAGCACCAGCAAGCCAACAGCCAGCCAGGCGCACATATGTATATGCGAACCTAGCGCACTCTCTCTCTCTCTCTATATATATATATATGTATATATATGAACAAGTATATGTATATGGAGAGATATATAGAGATATAGTCGCAGCTTATATATTTAGCAAGTGAAAGCCTCAACTGCCTAGCTGTGCGAGCGAGAGGCAGCCAGCAACCGAGCGAGAAAGCTAGCCAGCCGAGCAACTGAGAGTAAGAGAGAGAGAGAGAGAGAGAGCGAGGGAGTTAGAGTGAGCGAGCGAGGGCGCTCGAGAGGCGCAAGCGTTGGTGCTAGCCGCAGCTGCTGCTCGCATCGCCTCCCAATGGGAAAACCATGGAGGCGGCGCTCACAGCCCGACCAAAGGAAAAAACAAAAACCGAACGGAAAAAAATAAATGTGGGAAGTCCTTTGGCATTGCCTAAGCCCCAAAAGCAGCGGAGGCAAATGCAGCGCATGCGTCGCATATGCCACGCGCGCCGAGGGTTAGTCCGAAAAAACAGAACTGAACTCGGCTGAACTGAACTGACTGTGCTACTAGGTGCTACTTAATGTGGAGCTTTCGGAATGCGGCGCTCAGTGGTGCACGGACCGGCAATGGGGCCAGTGCCAGCTGACGAAACAGCAGAGAGACGAAGCAAGCAGAGAGAGATAGAGCGAGAGAGCGAGAGAGAGGCTAAGGAAAACGTTAAGAAACAAACAAGACTCGAATTCCAAGTCCTGAATCAAGTCCAAGTCCAAGTCCGAGACTGAGTCCGAGTCCGAGCCGAGACAAAGTTTGGGTGGGCCGCAATGGAAAAAGAAATTCCAATTTGAAATTCGTATTTGCAGGTTTGGCCAGAACAAGGGGATGAATAATTAGATTTCTCAGTCCGACGGCCTAATTTCATTGTTTTTACAGTCATTTCGAATGATTTTCTTTTCACTTTTGAGCGCTGCGTCGGGGGGTTTGTTCATTTCATTTGCTTGTCGCCGTTTCTTTTTTTTTTGTTTTTGTCCAGATTCCACGATTTTTTTTTTCTTTCTGTTGTTTGGCTGTTTCTTATTAAGTTGAGCGACAGTTGTTTTTATTATTTTTATTGTTACCCCTGAGCGAGGCCTCCGACCCCCGCCTTGTGCCTCATGTAAATCAAAACTGACTAATGGCATGCGAAAAACAATAAAAGCCCTAAATGAAATAATGAGCAGAAGAGAAGTAGAAGCAGAAGTTGAGGGTGCTTAGAGCTGAGGGGGAGTGATTGCAATGGGAGTCGGGGGCATTATTATTATTATTCTTATTGTTATGAAGCAGATCTTGCAATTTGCCAATAGCCGCACAGTTGGGATACCTTATCGGTTCGGTTCGGATTGATATTGATGTGGGTAGAGAGCTGTGCTGAGCTGAGCTGAGCTAAGCTAAGCGCTGGTCAAGTATTTTTAATGTGATTATCTTGTAGCGTGCATGTCGCATGTGTCCAGACTTGAGGCCGAACCCAAAGTCCTACAGTCCCAGAGTCCCAGAGTCCCAAAGTCCTAGTGTCCGAGAGCTGACAAGTGCTCAAGTCCAATGTGATTGGTTGGGGGTTGGGCGCTTGTTTTTGCTCTTGGCTTATCGGCAAACTAACAGCAAAAGAATTGACAGCACTCACACAGACACAGACACAGAGACAGGGACAGGGACAGAGCGATAGAGATATACACGCACGCACGCACGCACGCATGGGGACAGTGGTTGAAGTGGAGTGGCTGGAGAGGAGAGTCCGTTCAATGATTAAAATGATGATGTCAGAGAGCGCACGAAAACAAAACGACAAAGCGACATTCTCCTGTCTATATCTATGCTACTCGAACTTCAACATCATTTCGCTGTTTTCTTCCTCTTCTTCTCTGGTTTACAAGTGCCAAAAACTCCAGCGAGAACTCAACTTTATAGTTGACCACTTCAGCTGAGTGTTGTCAGCGACAATTGGAAATCGCAAGGCGCCAAAACGAAGCCAATCACTGGGGGTCCCTGCCGAGTGCCGAGTGCCGAGTGCCGAGTGCGCCCCATCAATTTATGACATTCATTAGAATGTCCGATTAGGAAAACAGAATAAAAGAAATGCTTAAGCATAAGCAGCAGCTGACGCCACATCGAGAGACCAAGAGACCGAGAGCAACAGGCATTGGTCTAGACTCTAGACTTTCGCTCTGTCTCTGTCTCTGTGTCTCACTCCGTATCTCCAGCTAGAGTTGACAGTTTTACAATCTAGAGTTTTGGCTTGGTTTATTGAAAGTAGCTTTAAGATTGTTAGATGGCGCAGCTGTTGCGACCAGGTGCTGCCGCCTAGAAGACTATGACGAAGTCGCCAGTGGACCAGGGAGAGGGATGGTGAGGGGGTGGGGGGTGGTTGGCGACTTCATAATTAAGTATGCGGTTTACACGCGCACAGGACGAGCAACCACTGGGCTGTGACACTGACTGGGCAGGTGGTTAGACAGCGGAGTAGATGGGCTGGGCGCTTGGGTGTTTGGGTATCCGGCTGCTTAGGGGGGGTCTGGCAACATGGCACAACTGTCACCGTGGGCTGCCAGTGGCAGTGCCTTTGGGACAACTAGCGCTAGGATTTATGTGCACGACAAACAAACGACCACCGCAGGACAAGAAAGCGCTTAAGAAGTGCCAAGGCAAGGACTCTCTCTCTCTCTCTTTCTCGCTGTGTGTGTGTGTGCTCGTGGATGGGGGCTTGTGCTAAAAACGGCGCAACAATCCAAACAGCTGCAATAGACAACAACAACAACAACAACAGCAACAACAAGGAGAGCAACCACAGCGACCAGGCGACCACAGACCGCGCTTTAGCGTACCCAGTCTAAACA
Organism: Drosophila koepferae; assembly: GCA_030914345.1. Taxonomy (NCBI): domain Eukaryota; kingdom Metazoa; phylum Arthropoda; class Insecta; order Diptera; family Drosophilidae; genus Drosophila; species Drosophila koepferae. The sequence continues at coordinate 1,699,638 of JAUESR010000209.1, forward strand.
GGGACTCCTGTCCCCTGCCCTACCCCCAATGCGCCTAGTCCAACTGCTAGTCGTTGTCCTTGCGCCAGCTCTCAGTTCCCTTGCCCGTTGGCGTTTCTGCCAAACCAAGTTATTTAGCCACGAATCGAATGAAATGTCGCGCAAGGCAGCCAGCCCCCAGCTCCAACAATTCTAGCCCCAACCCTCCATAGCCGCTTACTGCGTGCAAATCGTTGCCGCGTTGCCCGCTCCATTGCGCTGCGTTCGTCAGCGACATTTGGGACACATTTACCAAAACAGTTTACGTATTCAGCAACAAAAGTTTTGCCAAAGACGTACTTCCCACTATCCGTACCGCCTGGCTGCGTTGATTCTCCGCCATTTACCGCCAGTTACCACTGTACCAGTGGCCGTGCTCTCTGCTTTGTCTAGCAAAAACAACTTGATCTCTCCAATTGAGAACAGTTTAAATTCACACACGAGTCTCACAGCATAAGATAAAGGTCCTTAGGTCAAAGGCTTTCAGAGAGCTCAAGATCCGAGTACTCTGATATGATAGCAATATGGAAGAGTTGAATAAGCAGACTCGAGTTGCTTGACGATTGTTTTTGTATCTATTTCTCGGACCTATTTGAAGCTCAATAACATCAGGATCATGTACTGTAGCGAGGAGTGTCTGTCTGATTATAGTACATAACGGTTAGTACTATACTTTCTCCTTTTTCAAAAACCAAAATATCATCTAACAAAGTGACGCGTCAAAGAAGGGGAAAATGTCTGAGCGAAAGGGAAAGAATATTGAAAAACGTGAAGGCAATTATGAAGGCGAAGGAACTTTTGAATGTTGTATTTATTTATTGTATTGTATTTATGTTAACGGATCTTTAATATGAAAGGAAATCGCATTTTCAGGTTTTTCTTATAGATAGTTTCACTTGAAAAACGATCATGATTAAGTTAAGCAGTTAGTTGACTAATTTCATTCAAATTGTTGGGCTATTGTGCTATGTATATGACATGAATATATTTCATTAACATTTACTAAACAGTTGCATATCTCTATACTTGATATAGCATATATTTATCATATAACTATTTGTCACACAATTTATGTTAATTTGCTCCATTGTACTTAGACGCGCTATTGCAAAGTCACGCACTAAGCGCGCTGCACTCTCCCTCTCTCACTCTCTCTCTCTCTCTTACTCAGTATATGTCGCTGTTGCTTGCTGTTTGTATTTCGCATTTACCGTTAGTTGTTTGGCTCGCCTGCCTCTCTCCCCAGAGCTGTTGCTGTTGTATTACTTCATAACGGGACTGATTTTACTAATGCCGCTGGGTCTTGGGCAGCAACAACAACAATTGGCAATAGCTCATATCACTGCATATGCGGCATGCAGTGTGGCAACGCTATGTGGCAGTGTTGCCATTTAAAGCGAAATGATGCCAGGGCTAGCCAAGCCAAGGAAAGCGAAGGCAAGCCCCACTCAATTAGCCATACAAAAATAAATGAATGCCAACTGAAATGTAGGCGGCAGTGGCAGGGGGCGGGGTCACACACACGCTCCCACACGCACAGTCGCCCACAGGGCACGACAAATAAAATGTATGAGAAATTGTTGCTGTTGTTGCCGCTGCTGATGATGTCTATATATACTATATACACATATATGCATATATATATATATACACACTCTTGTGTGCTCTCATGTGTGTGTGCGTGTGTGTGTGTGTGTGGACTCACGCACAATCCAATATAAATAAAATATACACACAAATACGCGTAACGACCTCATTAGCATAATAACGGTAAGTAATGGATGAAAAATGCCATTAAACAACACTTTATGACTTTCTCTCGCTCGCGCTCGCACGCTTCTTGCCGCCTGCCTGGCTCGTGCTCAGCGCCAGCTCTCTCGCTCGCACACACGCACAAATTTGATTTAAATGCGTGCGTGCTGCTCTCGCTGCTGCTGCTGCTGCTGTTGTTGCTGCTGTTCGCACTGGCTTCAAATCTAAGACTTAAAAGCCACTCACACACACACGCACACGCACACACAGCGACACTCGCACACACATAAACATTAACCGATCGACAAAGACAACAGAAATGAATAATGAGCAAATGGAGTAGAGGAAGCAAGAAAAAAAAAGAAACTGAAATGAGTGTGAGCAATGCTAATGCATGGGCGCATGGCATGGAGGAGGGCAAGTGGTAGCGGAGCAGAAGGAGCAAATGAAAGAGGAGATGGAGTAGGTAGCTCTTATTAAGCAATTGTGAAACGCGCTTTAAGTCAAGTTCAAACTAAAATACTTCTGAACTCAAATGACTTGTGAGTTTTGTTTACTTAGATAATCAAATACCTTCATTGTTATTTGATGCATAGAGCATTAAAGCTTGCACTAAAGATGCCAATAACTAGCGCATACTTAGATGAACTAAGGTAAGCAAATATATAGTCGTAGATTGTGGGAGATATGTTTAAAGACTTGCTTGGGTACACGAGCTACAAATAAATAAATATTTATCTATGCCATACTATATATACAAGTTCTCTTCCGCTGTCATTTAGTTCGACTATATTCCTATGACTTATTGACATTCCCTTTGCTAAAAGTTGTATTGATAAATAAGCTAAACATCTACAGATTCCAGTATTAATAGCTACCTACATATATGTATATATATATATATAAATTCATGTAATCGTACCTATTATGGTGATCAATCAAGTAAGCACGCATATGCCTTGGGGAATATTAAATGATTTTTGTGAGCATATCGCATTAATAGTGCAGTTGAGTGTTTTCTTTTACGCCAGCTCTCGTATGAGTATTTTGTAGTCGAAATATGAGAGAGTGAGTGTATGAGAGAGAGAGAAAGACTATAGAGCTAGAGATGGGGAGGGAATAGAGTGAAGGAAAGGAAGCCAATGAGAGGCAGAGTCAATGGAAGAATCTCGAGTTAAAGTAAGCTTAGAATCTTTAATAAAAGAGAAAAGGAGAGAAGAAGACAGTGAGAGATGTAGAGATAAATGCAGAGCAAGAGAATCAGCGAAACGCTGAAGCGGAGAAGGGAGAAAGAAAAAGAAATGAGTGAGGAGACAAATCAGGAGATAAGGGAGAAGCGAGAGTAAGCAAGCTTAAGCTCTTTTGTTGTCTCTTAACTCTCTCTATACCTAGCCCTCTGTCTCCCGCTGCCGTCCCTCTCCCTCTCCCTCTCTCTCTCTCTCTCTCTCTGTCTTTACTCGTCTCACTTTTATAGTCTCACCTTTGTCAGCTAATCGTTTTGGAATCGTTCTATAGTCCTTTAAGTGCGACACTTTCTCGCCTTTATTAGTTAATTCAAAGCGGCTATTTAATTTGATTTGGTTTTCAGGTCCTTTTGTTGAATGTTGTTTTTTTATTTTGGTGTTCTTTTTGTTGTATTTTTATTTTTATTTTTATTTTTTATTTAAATTTTGTCGCCTCGGCTGCTGCTGTCATTTGGTTGCTTAATTTCAACGAATTTAACGCATTTGTGAGCCTTTTTCCGCCTTTTTTTTTTAAATGTTTATTCCAGGCTGGCAAAACATGTTTAAAGCATGTTAAACGACGACGAACCCGCTGACCTCACGCCCCTCGCATGCACCCCCAGCCTACCCTCCCCCCTCCCAAGGCTCCCCCTGGACAGATAAAAGGCAGCGCATTCCCATGGCTGAGGAACGAGCCACCCCTTTCGCTGGAAAAGGACTCTACCTTCAATTTAGGCTGGGGCCTTAGCTCCATGTCCGACCCGCTCGGCTTGTTTATTTAGGTCTGAGCTAATAAAAAGGCTTACCATCTCAATAAAAGTATTTAACACAAGCGTTTTACTACACTTTTACCATTTTCTTTTCTCTCTCTCCCCCCCTCTCTCTCTCTCTCTCGCCGGTTTCTTTTTTCCCTCAGCTACTTTCCCCGCTCTGTTTTGGTGCGTGCCATAAAATGTTTCTTTGCTCTGGTTTCTTATTTAAATAAACTGTGCGAGAGGTCAGCTGTGACAACTGTAATGAAATGTGATATAGAAGATATCGAAAGGTATATAGAGAGAGTAGATATTATCATGATCTATTGGCAGTCGGAGTGTTAGAGCTTTGGAGTTAGGATCGAGCTAGATGGTATCGGGAAATTACTTTCCAGTAAACTTTAAAACATCTTAAAATTTTTTAATTCTTTCTTCAAACTCTTCTAAATCAAATTCCGAGATCTTTCGGAAAACAACTGTGGAAAATATATCAATGTCTTAACTAGAGTATCTAAAATTCGTTTCGTGTTCTTAGTTTTCTCTCTCTATCTCTCTCATTTTTCTGTTGTCTTTTTGTATCGCTGTTTGGTATCGGTGACGCCAAGTGAAAGCAGTTGAGTAAATCCCTTAATCTATGGAAATGCTACGCAATTACCACGACAAGTTGAATGCCAAGGCATCATGTGACGCGACTTGGCTGCTTCCCTCCCTCACTCAGCTGCTGCGGCTGTTGCCTCTGACTGACAGTTCTGACCCTTTCGGCTTTGGCATTTTCTTTTTCTATTTTTTTTTTGTTTTAGGATTTTTTTTTGGCTATTCTTAGTGTAACGGACCTGAGCGCAGGTTTGGCTGCTTTCTTTGGAGTGTTTACACAACCAGTTACAAAGTGCAGAAGCCACCCGGGCTGAGTTCTTAGTCTTTAGTCTCTGGCCTTTTTTTTTCGTCATACCCAGTAAATGCTTAAGAGGGGTATATTAGCTTCAGTTTCAAGCTAATAGGAATGGTGTAGGAGAGGCAGTAATAAAGATTGGTTTGCAAGAAGCAAGGAAACAGGGAAGAAATGAGGAAGGGACGGATAGAGTGAAGGAAGCAAGATAGAGATGAGTTGACCTGGCCATGCACACCTCGCCAATAACAGTTCTGTGTTGTGTTTCAGGGTATCTTCTAGTCGGGCACACTCGACTTTTCGCACTCTTATTTGGCTTTCACTTTTTTTTTTTTTGGGACCGACAGCTTCTCGGGAGCATTGGACGCTCTCACGTACCGGATGCTGGATGGGCGCAACAAATCAAATTTGCATACCAAGTATTATCGGTATCAGTGCGGCGAGTCCTTAACAGGACCACGTCCTGCGATACCAGCTCCCTAACTCTGTTCTAAGGGCTAACTGACGACGGAGAGTAAGAGCGAGTGTTGAGAGCATTAAAGTTCGCTTGGATATTTAGCTATATTTTTTTACAAAATGTGGGCATCAGTATATCATTCAGTATTCTATAATATCATATACAATATATATATAAAGAAAATTTAGATATCAAATATTATAAATGAGAAGGAAGTTACAGATATCATCTGCTATAGGAGAGAGAGGGACTTAAGATATATAGTCTACACTTTACATTAAAAGTACAAAGTTGCGGATTAAATCTAGAGAGAAATGAAGAAATATAAATGAGATATAAGAGATATAACCAAGAGATATAAGTAAGGTTTGAGCTTCAGCTCAAGCTGATCCTATGGTTCTAGGGGTTGTGTGAAATCTTAGCATACTTTTTGGGGCGAACTGAGATATCGACTGAAAGATGAATAGATATTGAAAGGAATACATAATAACAATGTTTAAGCACTCTTTAGAGCTCTTTAAAGACTTTAAGAACTTTTGTATACATAGCATAAAACCTTATTGGCTTATGAGACGTTCAGCTGAAGGCATCGTCAGGTGTCTCTATGTGGACGAGCTCTTGTCATACATTAAACTGGCAGGGCTCAGAAACTTGATTAGGTCACACGTCAGTTGCAATTCCTTCGCTTAGTCCGAAAAACTATGCAGCAGTAATTGCAATTCACGCTAATTATGATTGATTGAGACGAGAGACCAAGCCAAACCCCAACCCAACCCAACTCAGTCCAACCCTTAGCCTCATAATTGCGAAACTATGATGAGGACTCTCCGGCGATGGCCGCATTTACGTCGCTGTCAATGTCGGCGCTAATGATGAACTGAAATGTGATTGCCGAATGCCATGGAAGGGGGCGTAACAGAGGGAGGCAGCGTTGTGGCCGTGAGCGGGCGCGGCTGCTGCTGCGGCTGCGGTTGGCAGCAGCAACCAAATGAAATTAAAGCAAACAGAAGCAGCATCCGCCAGGAATTGCCATGAGCAAATAATTAAATAATAAACGAAACGAAAGAGCCCAAAACTTGCCCCAGCCCCTTAGGCCCCAACCCCAAACAAAAATTATTATAGCCAAAAATCCGGCTAAGCAAAATCCGAATCATTCGCCTGGCGTTGGCAACCGGACCAAAGTCAAATAATTGGGAATTGGCTACGACTGCGACGCGACTAAGTGAAATGGCGCCGCCTCCTGCTCGCCCATCTCCCACTTGGCATTTCACCTGCTCATCGTTGCCTCCTGCCCCTGCGCCTCGCCGTACATTAAGACAAATGCGTGGCACTTGTAATTATGGCTAGAAAATGTATTCCTTGCGCTCGGCTCCTCAATAACAATAAATCGATTCAAGTGCGCGTAATCGGGCAATGTTATCCAATAATAAAAATAACAGAGCGTTGCGGGGACGACAATAAAACAGCCAAAGAAGCCAAATAGCAAATGCAAACAAACCCCATTGCCAGACCGACTCGCAAATGCTCTAACACAGATTTCCTATAGAAGAAGGCCTAATGAGAATTACCAAAAAGATCAGAGCAGTGTGGGAACTATTTGGAGTCCTAACTTGAGCTTATCTCATTTCTTTTCTTCCTACAATCGAGCAACTATTTGGAAGCAGAAGCTTCTCTTCTCGTTTGTCTTCCCTCTTTCACTTCATTTCCCTCGCTTTAAGCGACATGTAGCTCATGTAGCTCTATCTCTGTGTTCCTCTCTGTCACTCTCTCCCTATCACTCTTTGTATCTCTCTTGCTCTCCAGCTCTCTATCTATCAATCTATCTATTTGTCTTTCTAGCTCTCTAGCTCACTAGCTCTCTGTCCAGCTATCTCTCTGTCTCTTTCTCTCTCTGTATCTATCTATCTATCCGTTTATCTATCTATCTATCTATCTATCTACCTATCTATCTACCTATCTTTCTTTTTCTCCCTCTATCTCTCTCTCTCTCTCTCTCTCTCTCTCTCTCTCTCTCTCTCTCTCTCTCTCTCTCTGCCTTTATTTTATATTCTTCTCAAACTCTAACTTTCCTGTTCTTTCTTTCTTTCTCTATATCTTGCTCTCTCGCTCTGTCTCTGTCACTGTCACTCTCTCTCCCCCTCCATCTGCTTCTGCTTTTCTTCCGATTTATATCTATGCCTATCTTTTTATATAGACCCCCTCTCTCTCTCTCTCTCTCTCTCTATTTCTTCGTCTCTCCCTAACAATGTGTCATTCTATCTTTCTTTTTCCCTAGCTTTCTCCCATTTACTGTTTCTGTCTCTGTCTTTCTCATTCTTTCACTTGTTCTTAAAGATCCCACAACATGCTTAAATAGATCATATCATATCATACAATTCAACATTGGACCCGTAGCTGTTATAGAGTATATTTATATATGTATGGACAGGGGGAGAGGGGAAGAGAGATGCATTGCGGCATGAGGCAGGCAATTTCAATGCCTATTTGATTTCAATAAGTAGCAAATCAAGTGCCAGGCAATTGAGGAGCAGCAGCAGGTGGAGGAGGAGCCGCAGCATTTAGCGTAAACTGTGACAGAGTTTCTGGGCTTTGGCTTTACCCCCTGGGTGCTGGGTGCCTAGGATAGAAATCGAGTCTCGAGTGAAGCGTGGAAGCGTAATCCACATCCGCCGCGCTGTAACGAGCACATTAAAGCCACTCACCTGTGCGACGTTTGGGCCGCTTTAGCCGCCGCTTTGCCATTGCCAATTGGCAATTGGCAATTGCCGTTGCCGTTGCCCTTTTCGACATTTACCGTTTTGACGGCGACAGTTTGGCAGCATCATCAACGTGAGCTTCACTTGCCGGCGAAACGCACTCGAACGGAAATTGAATTGAGCAATTGTAAATGTGTGTGCAGGTGCCACGCCCTCACGCCCACACTGCCGCACGCCTCGCATTTGGAGTTTGTCAATTGCCGCAACATATCAAATGATTTGCTTCCAAATGATTTGATTTGAATTGACTTGAAATCGAGGCGAGCCAAGCGAGCAACAAAGTCAGCCACAACAACAACAACAACAGCAGCAGCAGCAGCAACAAAACTTGGCTTGCTGCCACGCCACCCCCCACCACCGCTACTCCGCCCATTCACAATTGAATTGTGCCTTCATAATATCCACTTGATTTCTTTTGCTGTTTGTTGCCATTCTACTTTTTGAGACATATTGTTGCTGTTGTTTATGTTGTTGCTGGCAATTTAAGAATTTGTCTAGCGGACGCGAGCTGCCTACAAAAGCCAGACGCATAATGAATTTCATTTCAATTTAGCAAAACGTCAAGTCAATTTGTAGACACACACACAGACACACGCACACAGCACTGCTGAGGCGTTGTTTATAGTGTTTGCGGTTAATTAATTCACATTTACACCTGTTGGCGGCTACGACGGCATTGCAGACAGCAACAACAACAGCAGCAGCAGCAGCAGCTGATACACACACACACACACGCTCACCCACACACTTATCCACACCTATACAACCACACATATCACACCTCTCACACTACACACACACACACACACACGCATACTCAACGCTCCATTCAATTCATTTCATGCGCACAGTTCATATGCCGCAAATTAACTCGCAAAGCAGCGACAATAACGAGCAACACAAATTGCCACAAGGACATGGCAAATGGAGGTGGAGCAGCAGCAGCAGCAGGAGCAGTGACAGGCGTGGGACTTGTGCATGGTTGGGGCAACTACAGCGCTTGCAACGCCCACGTTTTCTTTTTTTTTTTTTGTCCCTTTTGCATAGGCTGCTCTCACAGCGTGGGTCGTGAGATGCTGACAGCAGCAGCCTGGACAAACATGCAGCTAGAAAAAAAAAAACTGAATGTAAGAGTGTGTGAGAGAGATGAACTTGCTGCCCTGAAGTGCAGCGATAATGTGCAGAGAGAAGCGAACAAATGTGATTACAATATCTATATATTTACCTGATCTATCTAATCTATATTTTATATATTAAGTGACTAGTTTCTTCTGAAGTCATACTGATAGCGCTGCTCTCTGCGCTTCTTACATAGCTGCTCTCGCCTGGATTCTCACTGAACTCCATTGTGCTTCTCAATTCTGACATTCTCTCCAAGCTCTCTCTATACTTCTCGCTTCGCTTCTGCACCAAGCGGCACTTTTCCCCGAGTTCTTCTCTCCACTTCTCCCTTGACTCCTCCCATTGCTCCAGTTTCACCTTGCTGCGCTTCTCTTTTGAGTTTTCAATAATATTGCCCTAGCTTGCAGCTTCTTGCATCGTTTCTCACTTTTGGAAATTGTTTCCTGTCTTGCGCTGCGCTTCTGTCATTTGAAACTAAGACTCTAAATGTTGTTTTAGCCTAAAGATTCTTCCTGCTCTCTTACTTGGCTTCAGTTTGAAACTTCTCTTATCGCTTCTCGCTAAATCCATTGTCATTTTACATTTACTTGTAGCTTCTCGCTTATGTATCTATATTTCACTTTCTGAACTCTCTTAATTCTGCGTTTGCTGTGCTTCTCCCTCCTCTTTGCTTTAGACTTCTGTATCGGATTCTACTTAGCAGCTGTATAAGTTGTATTTGATCTAATCTAACGTTTTCTTCCCTTGACTTATCCTTCTGTTTGCTGCTTACTGTCGGATTGTCTCTTTGCCTCTCTATCATCTCTATCTCTTCCTTTAGCTTCTTAAAAAGCTTCTTTCTATTGTTTTCTTGTCATGCCTTGATCTCTATTATAACTCATACTCTTCGTTTACTCCTGAACTTTGCATTGATCTTCATATCGCTCTGGTTGCCATTGCTGCCTTCTTGGCTTGACTTCCATTGACTATTCTTCTCATATAACTTCTCACTTCGCTTCTCACTTTACTTTCTTCAATTTACTCCAACAATATTTGCTTCTCGCTGCGCTGCTTCCTGCCCGCATAAAATTCGCAACTTCCACGAGTTGACGCCCACCTCTATGCCAGTGTGTGTGTGTCGTTCCATATACTCACCCCTCACACCCACACACACACACATACACACTAATGCCTGTCAACGTCATTAACAACAGAAAGAATGAGCTCGACTCCAGCCCCGACTCCTTAGGTGCAGAGGCGCAACAGGCGTCAGGCGTTAATTACAAAATAAACTCTCATGAATGAGTGTGGTGCCGAGTGCGGGGTGGCGGGGGGCATTGCAGAGGTATGAGGGTGTTATACAAGTGTGTGTGTGTATGTGTGTGTGGCCATGTCATTAAGGCTGCGAATGACCCGCCCAAAGCACACATTTGCGTCCACACTCGCGTTCGCGTCGCTGACCAGCCAACGGGAAGTGCCTCGACAAATGCAGGAACCCAAGGACCCAGGACCCAGGACCCCAGGACCCAAGGACCCATTGCCCACTGGCCGGTGGCCGCTGTGTCCAGGACGTGCTTGAAGTGAGCGCGCGCGCGTTTCGCACATATGTCGTTGCCAGAGTCAGTGGAGCAGCAACACGGGCCATGCAACAGCAGCAGCAGGAGGCGGAGGAGCAGGAGCAGGAGCAGGGGTGCAGGGGGCAGAAGTCGACTCAGCCCAGTGGTCGCCGCCATTTAACGGCGTGATTTACTGCGGTCAACGTGTGTACATGTGTGTGTCTCTCTGTGTGTGTGTGTGTGTGTGTGGTCGCCACCTGCGGCTGCCCTCAAATGACCAGCGAGCAGCGGCAAACAGCTCTCAGACGCCAACAATGGCTATGCGGCCCCGGCTCATGCCAAAAGTAAATCTGTGAAATAGCTGCTGCTGCTGCTGCTGCTGCTGCCCTGTCCTCGAGCTGTTGGCCTTCGCATAATAATGTTTAATTTGAGGTAAATACGTTTTTGTTTTTCCCATTTAGACTCGCTTTTTCTTCTCTCTTTTTTTTTTTTCTTTTTTTGTCGGCTGGACCAGGGTAATGCTGCCCCGCTGGGCAAGCAGCGGGATCTGCTGGAGACTCATGCTGTGTGCCGAGAGTGGCGAGTGCATTAAAATTGTGTGCTCGCCAAAGAAGCAGTCGGTGAAATATAAATTAAACATTTCACAAGGCAAACAAAGACACGGAATGAATGAGGGAGAAAGAGAGAGAGAGTGAGAGCGAGAGAAATGTGAAAAGTTCTTCAAGTCAATGTAAGTGTCCACATAATAAGCGCAACGCCATGTAAATAAATATTAATGCACATAAAAGTAAATTTAATGCACACTGAATCACAGTAACAGTCACAGTGACAGTAACAGTGACAGTGACAGTCACAGTCATAGATTCAAAAGAGTCAGAAATGAGTTGATTCTAGAGTGAAAGAGTCCAGGAAATGTGAATGAGAACTCTAGAAATATCTTAATTAATGAGTAAAAAAGTGTCTGAGAAATTCTATTTGAATAAGAAATTGAAAAATAAATAAAATATAAAATAAAATATATTCAATTTACATTTACAGTCATTGGATGACTTTAAGAACAGCAGCACACATGTCGCTAATTGAAATTTGTAATACTTGCTGTGCATGTGTGTGGGAGTGTATGCATGCATGCATGTGTGTGTGTGTGTATGTGTGTGTGTCTGGCTGGGCAATGGGCCACATAAAAGCGCTGCTGGCGTCACACAAAAGAGTCACAAAAACACAAAAAAAAAAAGAAGAAGAAATGAAAATAGAATGAAAGAAAAATAGCGGAACACAAACCTGGACAGGCAGACATTGTCAGCATTTCTTTTGTCCAATGCTGTGAAAAGGCTTCAAAAAGCGCAAAGGCTCGCCAGCCATAGAGCCATAGAGCCAGCCAGCCAGCCATACCCAGGAACAGGAAGCGGATGTCGCGTTGGCCACTGTTTCTGTTTCTGTTGCTGTTGCTGTTGCTGCTACGGCTGCTGTTGGTGGCGGCGCCGTGAAATGGACCCAGACCCAGAACCAGAACCAGATCCACATCCAGATTCAGTTAACAAGACGATGTACGATGTATGTAATTGTATTTACCCCAGCTCCACAGCCATGAAATTCAAACAATGAGCGAGTGAGCGCCGAGTGAAGGGCAGCGTGTGTTGCTAGCAGCGAGTGACATGCTGCAGGATGTCAACTCTGTGTCAGCTGCGAGATATGCAATGAATGAATGATGCGATATGAAGGGAGTAGCGGGTGGACGAACGAGCGCGATTTAAAGTGGTTAGCGAGTGAGTGGAATGGAAGATGAAGATGCGAGTATGAAAAGCTAACTGATATGAAGCAAATGAAAGAGGATTAGTGGCGAGTAATGAGTAGCGAGTGGGGCGAGCAGTGAGTTGACTGCTAGTCGTAAGGAGTGAAGAGTAGAAAGCTATGAATATAGAGTAGCGAGTAGAGAATAGAGAGCTAAAAGTAGCAGGTAGAGAGTAGAGTGTAGCGAGTAGAAAAGAAATATAGACTAAAGAGAGGAAAGTAGCGAGTTGAGAGTAGAGAGTATTGAGTAGCGATTATAGAGTAACGATGAGAGTACAGCGAGCACAGAGAGAATAAAGAGTTGTAAGTATAGAGTAGCGACTACAGAGTTGAAAGTTGCAGAGCAGAAATGACCTAGTTGAGAGTAGGGAGTGAAGAGTTGCAAATATAAAGTAACGACTATAGAATAGCGAGTACAGAGTTGAGACCAACGAATAAAGAATTGTATATATAGAGAGATAGCACAGAGTTCAAAGTTGAATGTATGCTAGTAGAAGTATTTAGCGACTGATGAGCTGGTAAATAAATGAGAGTAACGAGTAAACTATAAGTGAGCTGCGAATAAGCGGCGAGTAAGTGTCATGTATTAAAGAAACGTTATTAACCAGCATATTAAAAAGATTGTCAACTGTTGAGATAGAATTTCAGACTTTAACCCTAGATCTTGGGCAAAGAAACTCTAAGAGAGTATATAAAGATAACGAGCATCAAGAGTAAAACTGACAGCTTGTGATAATTACAATCAACAGCAAAGCATATACTCTATATATATCTGTCACTCTCTCTCTCTCTCTCTCTCCTTCTTTCTCTCTCTCTGTATCTTACTCTGCCTGATAGAGTGAGTAAACGAGTTGTGTAGAGTTTATCGTTGACAATGTCTGTGACAGCCATGTCGTAACATTATTTTGTTAGATTTGTTTTCATTTATCGTTTGGCTTTCGTTGATTTTCATTTAATTTAATTTGAAGCAGCTGCAGCTGCAGCTCAGCTCAGCCTGGGCAAACAAATCAAATTGTTGCCCGAGGCCACATGTCCCTGGCCCACAACTGCAAATGCAGCTAAACTAAAGCAAAGGCGGGCCTCAATCAAAAAGAAGAAAAAGCTCAAGAAAAAGGGCAAAGGGCGTCGTCTGGGTTGCTTCAGTTGCTTCAGTTGTTGCTGTTGTTATATTATTGACTCGTCGGCATTTCTTGGCCAATTTGGCAAAGTGTTTTGCCTCCTGCTCAATCTGAAGGCACGACATGCAAAAATGAAATCATCATAAAAACTGAGTCTAGCTGATTGCGCCATACTTGTCTGCATTTTCATATGTCATATGCTTTTCCTATCGATCCGACTACTACAGCTCAAACGGGTATGCATGACTGCTTCGAAAGATTTCTATATATTATGCCATGTCTGGCTTTAAAATCTTTGAGCTAAATCTAGAAAAACTCACAGACTCTAGTAGTGGAGCATCTGAAAAGCTAATATGCCACGTTTGAAGACAAGTATTCATAAGTCGGGGAAAAAAATCAGATGGGAAATGTTGCAATCGACAGGCGCAATAAAGTGCCTGCACTGGCGCAAAGAATTTCAAGGGGGGCGAACAGGCGGCTAGGCGTGGCTGATGCGGTGCCAGGCACTTGCATTGCATACAACTAATTTGTTGTGGGCGTGGCAGCACTGATATGGCCAACAACAGCAACGACAACAAAATGAACGTAATTGCCTTTTGGCCTTTTTGTTTGCTGCCTGTTTCTTATTATTTTTGGCGGGTTTTTCCCACTTTTCTTTACCTATTTCAATACCCTACAAAGTGAGTGAGAACAGGTTCAAATGTGCTGTGGGGCCACTGAACAAAGCCAAGCTAAGCACAGAAAGTATATAATGATGATCAGAATGAACGATCGTCTTCTCTTTTGTTTAGATATCAAATATTTGGCATTTTATAAACTTATTGTAATTAATACATAGTTACAATACTATATCTATTCATATTCAATGGAATATGTTGAATTGCTGTTCTCAGCAGTTATTGAATTAAACGATTGGTCAAATAATAACATCTTACGCCAAGAGAGAAAGGGAGCGCTCTATACATGCACCACGCACACACATACACATACCAGTAGAGTGCAATGCATGCTAGCCCATTGCAATTGGCATGCTATAAATAGAACAGCGATTGCCATTACACTTTTAGCTGCGTGCTTGCTTATTGGCGAGCTGTAAGAAGAAGCACCATTGCCATTGCATTGCATTGTCAGCTGTTGTCTTTGTCTTGCATTCGTCACTTACGATTGAGTAGTTGCGATGCCAGAGTGGGATGAAACGATGTGCAGACATGTTAATTGGTGTAAAGACTCTCGTTTGAATCTAGTTGGACGCTGATTTTTCATACCGTAATAAATTTGCTTTGTACTATTTAATTGGATATCATTTTTTATGTTTGTGAAAAGGTGGAATAGATATTATTTTCGTTAGAAATACTATTTTGTCAACAAGTTATTTAAGGTATCTTCTAGTTGGACATTTTCCAGTAAAAGTCTCTCTTTACTTGTTTCCCTTTTTTTCTCTGCTTTAGATTTTTGCTGAGTTGAGCGCGTTGCCAAGCGATGCGAAGCCGCAAAAAGTGCGCTTTAAGAAACTGCACAGACAGCAGAGTGCAGTTGCCTCTGTATTTGTGTGTGTGTGTGTGTGTGTGTGTGTGTGTCTGTGTGTCTATAAATCAGCTCTGCCCAACAAAAAATGCAAATGAGCGGCATAAAACTAAAGTAAGGCCAAGCTGAGGGTCTGAGGCAGACAGCAAAGATCCCCCAAGTGCCTTAATGAAAAGCAGCGACACACCTACGCACACACACACACACATACATTTGCAAACAGAGACGCACGCATAAGAGACACCTGTGAGACTCTGGGTTCGCTCTGTGCGTTGTCGGCGCTAATCCTCATTTAATTTTAAAGTTCGAAGGTGTTGAAGATAATTTTTGCACCACTTGCCACTGCCACAGCCACTGCAGCAGCAACAGCAGCAGCAGTAACCACAAGAGCAGCAGCAGCAGCAGCAGCATATCCTATCCTATGGCAGCTCCTCAACGCATTTATAGAGTGTTCGCACATAAAAATATTTTATGGCGTTTCCCTCGACATTCGCCTTGGCGCAAAAGGATTGCAGACAAGCTGCTGCAGCGGCGGGCTGTCTGTGGGGCGGGGTTGGTGTGGGGCTGGCTTATGGTGGTCGGGGTTGTTTTTTGGGTAGCTAAGTGGCGTTACCGTTACCGCACATCGCCAGAGATAAAATAACGGTGCCAGACATTGTCTTATGAATAAATTGTTATGGAAATCGAATTAATGAACGCTGTGGCGCACAATGGAGGCTCCACTAGCAGCTCCTTGGTCTCTTGTCTGCACACACTCTATCTCGCAGTATGTGTGTGTGTGTGTAGGTGTGTGTTAGCGTGCCAGAGGTTAATACCTGAGCTTATTTGTCTAACTCTTTCGTTGCTGCTGCTGCTGCTCGCTGCGTAATTTAATTATGCGTTCACTTTGCCAGCCCACAGCCACGCCCCCCCATACCCAAACCATACTCACTTCTTATCTCTGTGTGTATGTGTGTGTGTGTGTGTGTGTGTGTGTGTGGTCTCTGGTACAGGCATTAAATTGCAGCATTTAATCGAATTTTCAAGTGATGTGCGCACACACAATGCCAATTCTCAGCTAACTCTCTCTCTTTCACTCTCACTTTCTCTCTCACTCTATCTATCTATCTATATGTATATATAGCTATACATCTTTGGTTATTATATACATGTGCGGCATCAGGTTCTTGTAAGTTAAGCTGCACAAAGTCAACCCCAAGTAACTCATAAACTCTAGCTTTAAGCCAGCCACACACACACACACACACACCATAGAAACTCGGCTATTAAGACTTTTGTCTTAAATCAATTTCAAGCAAATTCCAAAACGTTTTTTATGCTCGTTCGACTGTAGTCTAAGGAGAGTATATAGGCACTATGCCAGCTTCGAACTACGATTCGTTCTGCCAACTGTTCTTCATTATTATTGAAGCTAAAGATTTGTTAAATGATATGCATATGAATAGGTATAATATCATTGATATACCATATAACCATTAGATTATCTATCGCTTCTCTCGTGTATATAACATTGATATTTAGCCTTAGTAGATTTGGCATACGTGAAACCAGCTCATCTGTAGCGTAAGACTAAGACTCTTGACTTTTGTACGTTCCTTGGACTTGCTTTACTTGGCATGAGTGTGAGCACATTATAGACTATAAAGCAAAGATATAGTTACCTATAAATAAATATTATATATTCTCGAGCTGCTGAGCAAAGTCTTTGTCCATGAGTGGACTAGGCTACGCAGCGGCAAATCATTTTCGCTTAGCTTGCTTTTCATCTCAAGGCAGAAGCTGCTCATATGTAGTACATATGTAGTCAAAGTGAATTGATTTAAAAGCTTTTTATTATATATTCACTTATTTATCAAATAAATTTCATTTATGATTGCTTCTTCTACTCACGTGCGACAGAGTCTGTGGTAAAGATGCTTGACAAGTGAAGCCCTTAGATGTGCCCAATGCAATGCTAACAGCAAGAGAATTAAATTGATTCTATATAAATTTAATTTAATATACGCACAACGCAACGTTTCTCATTTTAAATGTCTATTTAATAGGCATTTGGATAAACAAAGGATTTTTCCATGCAGTTTAGCTCACAGCGAGACAGAGAGAGCGAGAGAGAGAGAGAGAGAGGGAGAGAGTTGATTCCACTCTGTTGCTGTTGCTGTTTATGGCCGCACAGACTATGCCATTAAACAGTAGCTTAAAGCTAGTCACACACACATACGCGCACACACACACACACACACACACTTGAGCATGGGCAGGTAAGCCCAGAGCTATTCGAGTTGCTGTTAAAATGCTCCAAATTGGAATTTTTTTGGGCTTTGCTTTGGGGCTTTCATTTCGTTTCGTTTGTTTTATTATTGAGACTTAATCAATGCGTTGTATGGGGCAGAGACTAGAGCTGAGGCAGGGACCACTGCAGTGGTAGCTGCTGCTGAAAACCTTTTCACACACACACACACACTCGCTGGGGCAGACACGCATGTGGCTGTGGTTTTCATTTATCCCAAATTAATGAAAGCGAAGACAAAAAGTTCGTTGCACGCAGCAGCTAACCAAACGCCCAACCCCCCAGCCCCTCCACTCTTCGACTCCCAATCCCAATCCCCATCCAAATCCCAATCCCATTTCTGTTTGGCCTGCCCCACTCAACGATTCCCTTTAGCCCGGCCATGCTCTGTACGCATTTTTAGTGTCTTGCACTTTACACTTTTGTTTGCTTATTTTGTTTGTTTGCTTTGCCTTCAAGTGGCAGCTAATTACGGCGCCACAGCCCACAAACTTGTCCAGCCAGCTGCATGCTGAGTAACTAACTTAGAGAGACAGAGAGAGAGAGAGAGGAGAGAGAGAGAGAGAGAGAGAGAGAGGGGGAGGGGGAGAGAGGGAAAGCAAGACGACAAGAGTCAACCCCAAGGACGATGACGTTTTATGATACCAGGCAGCGACTGGAGTTGCTCTGGGCGCTGCGAATTCCTTTTGCCAAAATCCGTTTAAAGCCAAAAGCACAAAAGTCTGCGCGCCAAATGGGCTGACAGGTGGATGGGCTGTGATGGGATGGGGTGAGCTGGGCGTGGCAGTGTCCTGTGCACTTGAAAGGGACTTTGGCGATACTTTGAAATCAAACACGGCGCCAAGGACTCGGCACTGCTAAGATGAGCCAAATGAGCAGCCAGCGACCTATTTGACACACAGCCAAGGAACAGCAACAACAACAACAACAACAAACTCATTCCCATTATCATCATCGTTATCATCATCATTATCGGCTGAAGAAATTAAAAAGCAAAACTTGGCGCCTTTTGAAGTTTCTCACGTTATTGTCCACGTTGCCGACAGCTGAAGTTGCCCGAGCAACGAGCGAACGAGCGAAGCTTTAAGAGTCGCCAACCTAAGACTAAACTCAGCTCGAGTTGGCTTCGAAACTGTGCCAAAGTCTTCTTCAAGTGCGCTCATCTATGTGCAAGACTCGAAACGCCTGGGAATATGTGTGAGCTAAAGTTAGGATCAACAAAATTAGATTTGATGGAAGAAGAAATAGTGAAAATATAGAGAAAGTGGGAAAAGTATGGATAGAGTTATGAAAATATATACAGATACAGATACAGATACAGATACAGATACAGATACAGATACAGATACAGATACAGATACAGATACAGATACAGATACAGATACAGATATACAGATACAGATACAGATACAGATACAGATACAGATACAGATACAGATACAGATACAGATACAGATACAGATACAGATACAGATACAGATACAGATACAGATACAGATACAGATACAGATACAGATACAGATACAGATACAGATACAGATACAGATACAGATACAGATACAGATACAGATACAGATACAGATACAGATACAGATACAGATACGATCAGATACAGATACAGATACAGATACAGATACAGATACAGATACAGATACAGATACAGATACAGATACAGATACAGAATACAGATACAGATACAGATACAGATACAGATACAGATCAGATACAGATACAGATACAGATACAGATACAGATACAGATACAGATACAGATACAGATACAGATACAGATACAGATACAGATACAGACAACAGATACAGATACAGATACAGATACAGATACAGATACAGATACAGATACAGATACAGATACAGATACAGATACAGATACAGATACAGATACAGATACAGATACAGATACAGATACAGATACAGATACAGATACAGATACAGATACAGATACAGATACAGATACAGATACAGATACAGATACAGATACAGATACAGATACAGAAGCCTTCTAATTATAAACAGTTATCATATATAGTTATATAATATTAATAGAACTGAAATCGTGTAGCTTTAAGAGTTGCATTCGAAGACGAAACGAAAAGCATTTCGCGCATCAGCTGCACGCAGCTCACAGCATTCGCAATTGTGTTAAGGGCAAGTGTTACGCCCCGGCACGCCCAGGGGGCGCGCCTCTAGGCCGTTAGTCGTGTCGTGGCGAGGCTTAAATTTAAAGCTAAATGGCCCATGGCAGGAAGCGGAGCAGATATATCTATATATATATATATATATATATGTACATGTATATATCCATGTGAATGTGGCAAAGGATGTGATGGGTTGGCTCTAATGCAATTGATGTCTGTTCACTGGATGCGTGGGCGTGGCAATGCGAATACTTTGGGGAGACGTGTGGCCTGGGAAGTGGGCGCGCGCGCATTGAGGCGGCAACCTAATAAAAGGAACGAAAACAACTTGTTTTCCAATTTTACAATTTAACAAGTTGCCATTAGAAGGCGCCCCGACGAAGACGAAGTAAATGTGGCCCCCCACCCCCACCCTCCAGGAAGATAACCAAACTCCGGATCAGACTCACAGCAGAGAGCTGACATGGCGCAGTCGTTAGTTCCCAAATCCTGAATCCGCAATCCGCAAGCCTCGCACCAAGGCCAAATACGTTATTCGCAATCCTTTTGCCCGGGACAAACAGCAACAACAACAACAACTGCCAAGGAATTTCAAGGAAAATCGACTGCTATTGGATTCGAGTTGCTAAAGCGCCGAGTCGCGTCTCCTGTTCCACTATTTTTGGGGGGCTCAAAGGCTACAACAACAGCAATAACAATGGTAAGGCGACGCCAGCGAATAAAACGAAAGGAAAATAGGAAAAAAAACATCGCATTTTTCTCGGTACAAATTTTTCGAATTGTTCGCTGGAGACTAATAAAATCAACGACGTGGAACTTCAAGCCGTTCCCATAGACCAGAGACAATGAGTCGTCGCCGTCGTCCTGCTTGGCGTCTCGTTCACATGGGTTGGCCAAAGGCAGACAACAACCAGCCAAAAGTTATTAAACAGTTAAGCGGCGTCGCACGTCGTCGCGTTTGGCCGCCCAGCGAAAACTCAGCCTGAGATTTAACCATAGCATCGCCCGCCTCCTACCAGCATCAGCACACAGCCTGCCCCATCCGCTCGCATTTTTGCTGCCCATAAACCGTATTTAGATCGCGTCTAAAGAGTTGCCCTCATTGTTGCTGTTGTTGCCAGGTCGAAGACACCGCCAAAAACGTTGTCCAATTTTAGATTTTTAGCTGCTTTCATATAAGGCTAAGGGCTGCCGCCTGGGCGTGGAGTGGGCCCAGCTGGCGGTTGGGGCGGATAGGCTTTAATCAGCGGGCCGCCATTAATAAATCAGAGTCATTAAAAATGCAGCTGCCAGCGGAGGGCACCAAAGGAAGAAAAAAACAACTGAAAAGGGCAACCAGCTAAATGGGAGGACGATAGAAAAAATGCGACTGAGCAAACAGTGTATACAGACAGTGGGAATACCCTAACAAAGCTTGCCTTTGCTAAGATGTCGCATTGTGATTGCCATTTTCATTGTCATTGTTGTTGTCATTGTCATTGTCATTGTTGTTGTCATTGTCATTGTCATTGCTGTTGTCATTGTCATTGTCATTGTGATTGGCATTGGCATTGGCATTGGCATTGGCATTGGCATTGGCATTGGCATTGGCATTGGCATTGGCATTGGCATTGGCATTGGCATTAGCATTGGCATTAGCATTGGCATTGGCATTGGCATTGGCATTGGCATTGGCATTAGCATTGGCATTGGCATATGGCATTGGCATTGGCATTGGCATTGGCATTGGCATTGGCATTGGCATTGGCATTGGCATTGGCATTGGCATTGGCATTGGCATTGGCATTGGCATTGGCATTGGCATTGGCATTGGCATTGGCATTGGTATTGGCATTGGCATTGGCATTGGCATTGGCATTGGCAATGCGATTACATAACTTGATAGACTTGCAGATAGACAGAGTATGGAAAAAAATAAGTAAATTGGAAATCGAATGAAAAGGCGCTGTGGATGTAGAAAGCTGTGGCCAAATGGGCATGGCGGTTGCGTTAAGATGCCGCGGTTGGGGCGAGGCGGCTTAAGATTGAGATTGAGACCGGGGCGAGCGTTAGATTCAAGGATTCGTTCATTAAGCAGCCTGGCGACCAGCGGACCAGCGAGCCAGGCGGCAAAATCACACAAAGGGACACTTTACAGCCGAATGAATCTAATTAAAATGTAATTATAAATGTAACCGTTAAGCGGAAGTATCCGCGGGATACCAGCCAAACACAACGCGAAAAAAAAAAAATACAAAAATAATGAAAATGAAAATAAAAATAAAAATTAGAAGCGACAAGAAGCGAACCCCTTAATCATGACGCCCCAGCGCCCTCGATTTATGTGAAGACATCTTCTTCCCAAATACCCTATGGGGTAGCCAAGGGAGTGAGCTTAGCTAGCAGATGAGTTGACTTGAGAGCTAATACTGAGAGATTTGATTTATCAAATGGAACTCAGAGACTATTAGGGCTAGAAGATGTTTTTGTTTTTTTATATGGGAACTCTTGAGCGGGGTTAGATGACTATCTGATCAGGATAAACAGAGTTTAATGACGAGCTAACAGTCTTATTATAGATAGCAATAGACGACTCTATATATCCTAATATCTAAGGAAAATAAACTTTGCTTCATAGAGCAAAAAGTTAAACTTTACAGGGTATCTGTTCGTTTCCACCCTCATATTTTAGCTTTTTCCTCTTTATGTACAATTCATTATCTTTTACGCTTAATTTTTGTAGCAAATTTCGCCGATTGCCGATTAAAGTCGCAAGTAAAACCTTTAAGGTCCTTGCCGCGTCCTGTGCAGCCCGGACGTGTGTGCGTGGTCATATGCAAAAAAGGGACAAATTTGCTTTTGGCTTGGTGCGCAATAAAACTAAACTAATGAAATTTAAAAGCAGCCACGAGACGAGGCAGCTGGCGTTAAGTTTTGTGAGTCAAGTCTATGGCCAAAATGCCGGCGATGCAGCCAGGCGAGCACGAGGCCAAGTCAAACAATTGTCCATGTCTGGAGCTGAGTCTGGGGCTGTGTCTTGGCCAGCGCTTGACCTGTCCTTGGCGTGGCCTAAGCCGCCTCTAAATGCGTGTCCTGGTCATGTAATCGCATTTCAATTTCAAGTCATTCATTCCCAGGACCCAGCGACTGCGACAGACGTCGGCAACGACTTCGTCTTCGACTTCGACTTCGACTTCGACTTTGTCGTTGCCGTTGCCGTTGTCGTTGCCTTCGCCTTCAGCTTCCACTTGTGCTTTGACTCTCGCTTATCTTTGTCTCTTCTGTGTAGATGTCCAGCTCCATGTCCGTGTGTCGTCTGCAGGGTGCACATATGCGAAGTCAATGCACAGTGGTCAATGGACAAAGGAAAGCTGAAAATTAAGCTGTAGCGGAGATGATTTCAATTGGGAGTTAGTTGAAAGGAAGTCAGATTCGTAATATGCCAAGCTTAAGTTAAGCCTTCACGTCATTAACATATTTGCACATCAGGCACTTTTGCACCACTGTGCGTTTTGATATAGCTTAAGAAAATTGAAAATTCCTAAGCACAAGTTGCACACACATTGCATAGTTTCGACCTGTCTGTGCCTGCGTGTGTGTGTGTGTGTGTGTGTACTTGTGTGTAGCAATAGTTTGACACTTGCAATGCACATAAATTTGGATAGTCCTGCTGCTCCTACTCCTGCTGCTGCTGCTGACCGACTCCAATTTCAACTCCAACTTCGACTTGGACGACGACGACGACGATGGCGACTGCAGTAGGAAAGTCGTAAAGCGCTTTTAAGCACACAAATTAACCACAGTACATGGCCGAGCGCCCAAGCGGTCATGCTCGACCCCTAAACCGTAACCCCATACCTCTCTCCCTCTCTCTCACTCAATTCCAAATGCCTAACCCCATGAGCCGTGGGCGACCATTTTGTTTGTCTATTTCGTTGTTTATTTGTTTTTGTGTGCACTCAAGGATTTCTAAGAACTTTAACTTGCCGAAAATATGTGCACATATGTGTACACACACACACACACACACACGCACACACATACGCAGGCATAGTTATTTGCACTGCGCCTGGCACTGAGCTGGCTTGAAATTTCGAATTTGTAGATTGAAGTTGTTCCGCTTTTGTTGTTGTTGTTGTTGTTGTTGTTGTTGTCGAGCGCAGTGACCATTAACGAATTTTCAACTATTCAACATTCTCAAGGCTTTTATGTCCAGTGTCCTGCATTGGACACACACACACACACACACAAAGAGAGTCAGTGAGCGGCTCTGTTTTGGGCACGCATGACTGCACGTTCGCTGTGGATGCGTCCAAGGAAAATTAATATTCCACTTCTGGCACTTACTTACGCTCCGTAAATGCTTAAGGGCAAGTGTAATCTCTCTGTCTAACTGTAACTTGGCTCAGTCTTACTCTGTGATTCTCTATGCGTGTATGTGTGTGTGTGTGTGTGTGTGTGCTTACAACAGATTTGCATTTAAAAGCCAACTTCAGCTGCCTGTTAGACATTACATTTAACAGTTTCTGTTGCCCCGCTCCCCAGCCCATTGGCTGCATAATCAGTTCATTAGCGTGTCGCCTGGGCAAAAACTTGTTATAAAAATAAATGTAAAATGTCAGAAGGAAAAACAAAAGTAAATATATAAAAAGAAATTCTTGGAAAAAAAAAACAAGCAAGCAAATATAAATAACAACAACAAGTAAATTACGCGTTTCCCACAGCGGCGCCACATCAAAGTGACCAGCGGTCTACTAACCATCAGCCACTCTCAGCCTCCCTCGCCTGGCGTGCTGCAGTGCATTTGGCTCTTGCGGGGGCAGCGGTGGCTTTTTGGTTGCCACGTCGTCAACAATTAGACGACGCACAAAGTCAAACGTCAACAAATTATAGCCACATGGCCACACAGTCAGCCTCGACTCGTCCAACCACCCAACCATCCCATTGCATAGCTACTCATCTACCAGTCTACATCTTTCCCCTGCCTCTGCGCTCTTTTGGGTTTTCACAAATTAACAAACAAAACGTCAAGTCAAAAGGCAGCTGAAAGAAAACGCAGCCCAAGAAATTTATGATGGACAAATAAGAAGCAGAGCGAGATGTGTGAGTTAGAGACACTCTACTCCACACTCTACCCTGCCTCACACACATACACACACACCCACACGCACACACAGCCAGACAGGCACACACAGCCCACTAGAGACACTGATTTGCATTAATGAACACTTGAGTGATTTCTCATCTTCCATTTTTTGCCGGGGCTTTTTTTGATTTTGGGTTTTGGTTTTTGGGTCCAGCAGCTGTCGGCCGTGGGCCTTAATTAATTAAGTTCACATGAGCAGAGGGGCGTGCCGCGGGGTTGGTTGTCGTGGCTGGGCAGCTGAGTACTTGGATTGGGTCGATCGGCCTGCGATCTATCGATTTCTCTGGCCCTTTTATACAAAGATATTTGCTCATTACATTCACATTATTTGTATTTTATTTTGCTTTCAAATGCAGCGACATCCCTTTACGCTCATGCAAAGCAAATGCCACAACTGTCCAGTAACAAATGGCGACAGTAAATAAGCACCATACTGACTAATAGTTACCCATTAGTAAAGAATTCAAACAAACTCTTCATAAGCTTTGAGCTAGCCGCCATTAAAAAATCTGACCAATTAGAGAAGTATTCATTGAAATCAGTATAGAAAGCAAATGCCATTTGTACATTTGCCGTCCTGCTTACTCTCATTTGCATTTGTAGCATGGCCGATCGTTGCGCTAAAAATAAACAAAATGGCCTACGCTATCTTCGCGAGCAATGCAGTGAGTGCGCAAGCGAGAGCAGCTTTGAAACACATAGCTGAGCGAAGCTGCGTTCGTTTGCGTAAGCGAGATGGTCATATATGTATATCTGTAGGTACAGCGAACCATGATCTGTGTAGGCGCAGCAAAAGAGACGGCCATATGTTTTTGAAGTAATGCAAACACGCAGCGTGGAAGAAGAGCACCTAATAGCAGCTAAGCTGAGCTGAGCTCTCTTTGTTTACGCAAGTGAGGCAAGCATATACTTTTAAAATGGAGTAAGTCAAAGCAGCTTAGCTTAGATCTAGCTTGAGTTGAGACTTTGCACTGTTAATGGGAGAAAGTGAGTTAGCAAGATGCACTTAAATTCACTTAAGCATGAATAGTGAATGAATAATGCTTTTAATCAATTAGCCAATAGTAGCAAAATCTCTGTAAATTGGAGAAGAGTGTGCTTCATAGTGTTAAGCATGTACTTTAGTGATGGAGCCTTACTTTGACAATTTAAAAGCACGCATATGCTCAGTTGTCATTGTAATTTGCAGGATATCAAAAGAAGATACAGTGGACAGCGCAAAAGGACAACAAATGGCAGCAAAACTAAACGAGGCAGCAGTTACATTAAGCAACCCCTTGACAGGAATCGGATGCGCACTCGGACTCTGACTCGGACTCGGACTACAAGTTGTATTGCCAGCGGGGCGATGGACGGGGAGCTGGTTGGGTAGGTATTTTGTGAACTTTTTGCTTTTGGCTTGGCTTCAAACTTGGCTTTTTATTATGCTCAAAAATCACATTAAAAGGCAAACTCAAATATTTTAATCAGATTTTCGTAAAAAGGACAAACACACTCGTTCGCATACACAACCCTTACACACACACACACACATGGATCATTTGTGCTGCGGATTCCTCTTTTTTTCCACATATTTTTTGCAGAGCTTGTTTTAATTTTTTTTCTTTCAGATTTTTTTTTTTTTTTTTTTTTTTTTTTTTTTTTTTTTGTGAACTGCCACAAGGACAACGCACAATGTGTGTTAATGTGCGTCCAGCAACGGCTCAATTCTGTGGCAGGTGAAGGGGCTGCTGCTGCTGCTGCTGTGGCTGGTCAGCAGAAAACAAGCGAAATCCTTGGCAAAGGAAATGGCCACAGCTGTTCCATTCATTCGCTCCATCTCGCAGTTGCCCCTTTTGCCAGCAAATCTCTCTCTCTCTCTCTCTCTCTTTCTGCGTGTGTGTAAGGGCTTCCGGTTCGGGTCGGGTCTGGCATTGCGACTGCCACTGCGGGTTTCAGGTCTGTCGACAAAAACGCCTACCCCGCAGGCGTTCTGGCACTCAACATGCTCGTAACATCCACTTTAAAGCATAAGTTGCGGTTCCAGCGTAGCGAAAAACTCATTTTCAGCTGCCCACACACACACACACACACACATACCCTCACTCCGTCCCTTTGCGCTGGCCAGTTTTGTCAGCTAGATTGATATTTACTTTTTTATAGCATACTTTTTCGGGCTGCTCTAGTGAACTGTCCAGGCAATGCAATTGTAGCCCCCCCATGTAATGCCCAATGACCAACGCCCATTGTCAAAGTTTGTCACTTGTCTACAATAATGAAAGCTGCTAAAAAAAAAAACCCGCACAGACACACGAATACATGCTGAAAGGCTGCCCTAGGAGATACCCTGTAAAGAAACAGCTGCTAGGTGTCGGCTTTACACTAAGGGCTCACAGCTCAGGGCCTTCTGTACAGAGCTGAGTGCACGTCTCTATTATATCTAATATTTACTTAAATCACTCGCACTTGGGCTACATTTTATGGCTACAGGGTACAAGGCACAGCAACAACAACAACAACAACAACAACAACGGCAACGGCAACAAAAAAAATGTGATATAAACGAAAATCACACCACAAAATTCTCTAGCGACATTTTCAACAAATTGACACAATTTTCAAGATGCTTAACGTGGCAAAATGGCCTGGACAGAGGCACACACTGGGGGCACATTGAGAGTGAGAGAGAGATGGCCTGATATTGGGGATGTGGCAAAGTGTTGCCACTCAATGCGCTACACGACACTTGGCGCCTTTGTTTTTGCACGCCCCAAAAGGCACTAAAGTGCCATTTTAGGCGGCTCAAGTGGAGCCCAACAACACACACACACACACACACACACACACCCAAAAAGCCAGAGAAAGTGACAGTGAGAGAGGGTGACGAGGGGGGTGGAGAGTGCCCAACAGAGCACTTCAAAAGTTGCAGTCAGGCCATACGCTCTAGCCGCCACTCTTTGGTCGCCCGACTGCAAACAAAGAGCAGCCAACAGCCATTGACGTTGGCGACAAATTAGAATGGCCTCAGCTTCAGTCGCCCCTTGCTCCACTCTTCACACCGACTGCAGGCCTTGCTGCTGCACGGGGGCGTCGCGTGGGCGTGTCAGCTGCTACGTAAACACTTCACACGCAGCGCATCCCTAAAACGGTTGGCAACGCCTCTCGCCCAGCCTCTGGCCAGCCTTTCGTTCCCATGACAGCCGTCGATTAGATGCCAACTCCTTGGCCCATCATTCGAGTGGCCTTCCAACTGGCAACAGCTTCAGCTTCAGCTTCAGCTTCGGCATCCGCATCAGCCTCTGCTTCGGCTTCAGCTTCAGTCTTTGCAGCAATTGAGTCGATCAAAGGGCATCAATTTATGCAAATGATTTTCACGCCTTTTTAGTTATGCAATGCGATTTCTTTCTTTGTGCTGCTTCTTCTATTACTCCTGCTCCTACTTGTTCTTCTTCTTTTCCTCCTTCTCTATCTACTCATTATGCAGTTAGTTCAAGTTAATCCAAGAGATGCTGAAGAGCTTTATTAGCTGCCTCTAAGTAGTTTGAGCACTTTCTATGGCAGCTTCAGTCTCAGCAATTGATTTGATTACGGAACTAGTTCTTTTGCACATACAAATCATTAGCTCTTTTCTTTCTTTAAATATCTGTATTCCATCTACAGCTCTTATTTCTTGATTTCTACTTTCGTTTGTTTTGCCTAAGGCAACAAGCTTGTAAAATTTGCAGGTTCATTTGTTACTAGTTCCGGCTAGTTCATTTGCATGGCTTCTTTACCTCTCTCTCATTCTCTCTCCCTCATTGATTTACTCTCTCCCTGTCTCTCTCTATGTTGACCGCTCTACCATTCTTTGTAATGTTCAACTGCGAACTGGTTCCAATGAACTATTTGTTAATACCCTATATTGATTGATTGTTATATAATATGCATGCTCTGCTTAATGTGTGCAACTCCAATATTCATTTGTTCTTTTGAACTGTTTTAGTTCGCCTAATGAACCATTTGGACTCAGCTCATTCGATAATCTCTTTAATGCCACAAAATCAGCTTCATTATTTCAATTTGGTACACTGAAATCTTGATTCGCATGCTAAGCAGCTGCTATTTAACTAAGACCTGAGGATGCTGGAAGCTGCGAACTGCGAACTGGGAACTGGGAGCTGGGAGCTATATAAAAAGCATTTGGTTTTTCACGTTCCGTTGCGGTAATCGCTGAAATATGCTCGATTCAGGAGGAAAAAACGGATGCTGCTGCTCGCAGCCGTGAAATGGAAAGCGTTTCAATGCTAATGGGGTCGGGGGCTAGAGGTTGGAGGTTGGGTGTTGGCGTTGGCGTTGGGTGTTTGTCAGGTGTTGCCAGGTGGTGGCGGTGCGCGCGTGCGGTCGCGCGTGTGTTTTGACCATGAGCCAGAGCGGCAACGGCCAGGCAATTAGCTAAATGGTTTTTTATGGCGATGCCAACAACAGCTGCTGCCTGCTGCCTGCTGCCTGCTGCCTGATGCTTGATGCCTGATGCTTACTGCTTGATAGCTAAACGGTTGCAATTTGATGCTACAGCTCAACCAGAACCAACTGCACCCACATCAAATGCGGTCGCGTTGCCCCCAATCCACAACCTTAATCCAGTCTCTCTCTCTCTCTCTGTGTGTTTTTTATCCTGTTTTTTTTTGGGCGCCAACGTGTGAGAATTTTGCGTAATTGAGTTTTAACTTCAAAGCACGCTAACCGCATGCACTTGAGCGGAGGTTCGTTCGTTCACACACAGTTCGAGTTGCCGGAAATGCTGAGCTGATTTGCATATGCGGCCAGCCCGAAACCCTCTTCTTTTTTTTTCAGTGAAAGGTCAACGCTGCCCTGGGCACGGTTGCCAGTTTAGAGCGGCAGAGAGGGGGGTGGGGTGGGCTGGAGCATGGGCATATTTGAGCTGTCAACACCTAGAGCCGGGGAATGGGTCCCAAAAATATATTGAGTGGAGTGGGGAGTGCTTTAAATTAGTGCGGCGAACACTTGAAATTGCGCACAGCGAACGACGACTATGGATAAACACTTAATTTATCAAAATTGAGCTTGTTATGCTAATAGAAAGTCAGACATTTGCTGGCTGCATAATTTTAATGAAATGCTGCCAAAAAATAGAGACACGAGCGGGAGTACTGAGACGACTCCAATGATTCGACAGACACACTATAGCCATACCACATACCACATGCCACGCCCAACCCCAGCAAGCGCCCTCACTCCACTCGGACTGAGGCCAAAGGCAAAGTCATAACTTCACTTATCAACATTAGCTGTTGCAAGGGTTTTGGCCACGGGGGCGGGGCAGCACATTCTGTTTTGGGATATTCATACATTTTAATACGCTGTTTATATTTTATGAAGGCAAATGAATGCACAAGGAAATGAACGAGCCAAATGAATGAAATGAGCGCCAGCTCAGCTAGCAGAGGGTTGACCCAAACCAGACCAAACCCATCCCCACCCCCCAAACCCTCCACATGTTGGCCAAAAAACTCAACACCATGTAACCCCCCTCCACACACACACACACACACACACACACACACACGCGCTCTGCATGTGGTCCAAATGCAGACATAACTCCCGCCAGTCGCTGGCACTGGCAACAACCTCGCTTCGAGCTATAGACGAGTTTACAGTTATCAAGGGAAAATTATCATCTGCCATGAATCTCGATAAAATTCATATTCATATGCGAGTCGAGGCCAAGACGGGACACCGAGCGCACAGCTCGGCTCTGTGTGCGGCCCGCATTGTATCTAGCTGGTAGCTAACCGCACGCACACACACACAGAGTGACAGAGAGAAAGAGAGAGGCAGAGTGAGTGAGATAGACATACATGTGCACACATTCATTACGTCGCCTGGCGTCCCAAAATGGAATAAGCCAAGTGGCTACCGCTGCACAGTGGCACTAAATGAATGCAAAAATTTAAACAGAATTTCATTGTACATTAAATTTGCTACAAGTTCAGTAAAAATGCTTAGCTTAAAGTAAATGAACTAAAAAAGTTGTGTAACAGCAGAGAGTTTTGTCTTTAACCGCTCGGAACTAGCAAGAATTAACTTAAAAATGAGCTGAACTTAAACATAGTTGTTCAATAGGTATAAACAGATATGATTAATTATGGATCTACTGGAACTAGTTAAGTCTGTAGCGGAACCAGTTCAATTCAAGACTTCGTCTAAATCTATTGCAACTAACCCACAATTGAAGTAAACTAGAGCATTTAGATTGAGCATGCTAGAGAACTGACTGGAACTAGTTCCAGTTCCAAATTTAGTGAACATGAATTAAATTGGAAAACAAATCAAATTCAGTTGAGTTTACGAAACATAGGATTTAACTTTAAGGAACTAGTTCCATGAACTAATGCAGTGCATATGAAAAAACTTGAAAAAAAAAACTAAATATATTTTAGTTTAAGAAACAAGGCATTTAACACTAAAGAACTAGTTCCATGAACTAACTCAGTGCATAGAAATAAAATTGGGAAACATTCAAATACATTTGAGTTTAAGAAACAAAGCATTTAACCCTAAAGAACTAGTTCCGTGAACTAACTCAGTGCATACGAATGAAATTCAATCAAATCCAAATGAAAAAGAATTTAACAATTTTTATCTATTTTTTATGGTGTTTCCATATTCGGAACTAGTTAAAAAGAGTCGAAATCAGCCAATAAAGTTAATTGAGGCAATAGTAGCAAAAGAACTAACAACTTGTATGCCAAAAGAACTAGTTCACCGAAGTTCAATTCGCTGCAAATTAATAGATTGACTTGATTGCAACCTGCATGGCTACAGCTACTCTAGTTCCAGTGTTGGAATCCATTGGACAGAGTTGAAGGAACCAGACTTTAAATATCTATATTTGTGTCTATTGGATTTTCCTAACAGTGTTTATCTCAATTGATGCTTCAAAAGCAGATTGTACTTTAGATATGAAATTTACTGAAACTAAGATAGAGCTGTTTGAGAGTTTTTATAATTACTATATATGTATATGTGAGACAAGTCTTATATCATGAGATTTCTTCCACTTTTACTCGTTACCAGCTTCAGTTAACGCTTGCCAGCTATTCCTATGTCAGTTTGCTTAACTTTCTCATACTTGTATGATATTTACTTCAACATTTAACTAGCTTCATTTTGCTGCGCTTGCACAAGTGGAAGTGGATAATGAATACAGTTTTCAATTAGCTAATTTCTAGTGTTGGAAAAATGTCAAAAATCAGTGTAGCTTTGGGTTACAAGCAACTTTTACCTGCTGCTGTTGCAAAGAAATGCTATGCCATGGCAACGAGTCGATGTGATGCGAGAAGTGTTAGACAGCCGTTGGCCAAAAGGATGTGAAAGAACACGTTCAACTGGCCAACAGACGACTCTCGCTTTCGCCCACTCCCACTCTCAGTCTAGCTCTCTCTCTCTCTCTCCTGCTGCTGCTTAAAGTCTACTTAAAGCTTTGTGCCAGAAAGTAGGCAATGCAAATTGTTAGACAACACTTAAATATTTACAGTTACGTTGCTACCTGCTATTAAGAGATAAAAGTGCGGCAACCCTGCGTCTCTCTTCGCAACCCACCCCCCCTCCCCCCCTCCACCCACTACACTCTCGCTCTGCTCGATTGCGCTACACTCAGATTCTGGCTGGCTGGCAAGGAGTTCATTAGCTGGCAAAGGGTTTAATTACCAACTGCTGTTCATTTAGCGCCACTTGGGCTCACGCCCTGTTGAGCAATGCAAACCAAAAAGCCAGAGAGTCAAACAACCAGAGCTGCCCACCTGAGCTGCTGCAGTCGACGCACTGCGCCGGCCACTCGCAAAGGGCCGCCTCGCCATCGCCATCGCCATCGCCGTCGTCAGTCAAAGACGCAGGCAAACACAACTTTTTCCATGTACACAGTTAATTAAAAAAAAAAAAAAAAAAGTGGAAGCGAGCTCGTGAAAATCGTAAAAAAAAAAACGTGCGCTTGGGCCAAATTGGCGCCCAACTCAACTCACCCGCCTTGGCTCAGCTGGAGTGGCTGCTCGAGAGTTTGGCTTGGCCCAACCCCGCGCCGGGCCTCGTTCAAATTTGCCGCACTTTACAATTAACGTGAGAGATACACGACAAAGTGACGCTGGCAACTGAAGACGCGGTAGAAAAAAGGCCAAGTCTATAAAGCCACCAGGCCCCTCCCTTTTCCTCTCTCACTCACTGGCGTCTCGCTAGCCTGGCAACATGAAAGAAATTAGCGGCATGGCCAAAAAATCCCTCAACCTGACCTTCGTCTTGGCTCAATTGAATGGGGCGGGGCACACTTGAAGGCGCACTTATTACACCTGAGCTGCAGCTAAGTATGTTTACAAGATGTTCCGCCTGAACGAAACCCAGACCCAGCAGCGAGCTCTATATGTATACTATAATAACTGTGCAA
Organism: Drosophila koepferae; assembly: GCA_030914345.1. Classification (NCBI taxonomy): domain Eukaryota; kingdom Metazoa; phylum Arthropoda; class Insecta; order Diptera; family Drosophilidae; genus Drosophila; species Drosophila koepferae. The sequence continues at coordinate 1,732,555 of JAUESR010000209.1, forward strand.
GGCAGGGCGAGGTGAGCTGAGGCTGGGTAAGGTCTGGCCAGGTAAGGCAATGCAGAGGCGTTTATTTTTAATAAATTTGCACACAAAACAGAAAATTTTACGCTATTTGGAGCTGGAGTTGTTGGCCAAGTCGAGGACAGCAGCTAAGCAAACATCATGTTAAGAACTTTATCAAGTGCTTTGGAAACGAAAGTCGCGATTGAGAATGTGTATGAATGTGGGAGAAAGAGAGAGAGAGAGAGAGAGGGAGCTGAGTCTATGGAAAACTATGGAGACGCTTCTCTGACTAATTCCGAGCCCACTTTCTTTATATATCTAGATCAGCAAGTATATACCTAAATCCTTAACTCTTCGTCCTTTTATGTAGAATATATTGAGTACGATCTTGCCAGATCAGACAGCTAGAACGCTGAAATTTGGCATGTGAGTTTATGTTATGATTCTATGAAGATCGATCAAAAAGTTACGCACATGTCTACGCCCATTAGGGGCATGGCAAATCGGAACTATATATACATGTATATATACTCGGGTTGACGACCCAAGATCACTAAGCTATAGTAGATATCTCTACGCCCACAGGGGGCGTGGTGAACCGCAAAAGTCTATATCTCCAATCTGCCCAAATTATTGATTTGATATACATATGAAATACTCAATAGGAGCCACATTAATCAAGTTGGCATATATATATATGTAACTTTTACATACATGATTTATTTTCGATTTACTAATATAAAGCAAAGAACACTCCAAAATCGTGCACAATGAACACAGATGACTTTTACGGTGGCGTAAGTATATCAATAAATTTTGTATGCATATCTGGAATCAAGTCTGTACATCGATCCAATCCTCTTAGGCGTTGTGTTGGGCGCAGATTCGCGCACGAGCTGCCGTGCATACGTCGCAAATCGGATCGCCAATAAAGTAACTCGCATCACGGATCACATCTATTGCTGTCGCAGTGGCTCGGCTGCCCAGACCCAGGCTTTGGCTGATATCGTTAATATCTATGCGGTGCCACCATCGGGGCTTCTACTGCGTGAAAAGTTCGTCATCTGTGGATTCGGCGGCACATGGCCAAGAAGAAGCCGTCGACTTGGTCAGATCTGCCATCAGGCATTCTTCCCATCTTAGGGGATGATGCCGATGCGCACAATACGGTTATTCGATTCTTTGAACACTTCATTATCCTTGTTATCGACAATGAATGCATTCACTTTCGATAACAAGGATATCGAAGTGATCAAAGAACCGAGTAACGAGGTTATCAAGGAAGTGAATATAACTATGCGGAATCTAGAGTTTGACGAACATTGAGATCTTGTACATTATTGTAAATTTATGATAATATTATATTGTATTTATTTCTTTTGTCTTTTTTATAACCATCGAGTTTTCTTGTGGCTGCATTTGCAAATTACCTAATAATTTAGATAACAAGTAAGACCGTTGCACTCAGTAAGCGCAACTAACTGCGAGAGACTCTTTTACCGTAGGTGCGTAGGAGTTTGTAGTGACAGTGAACTTATTTAAGACTGAACCATCCCATTTCGATTCTATGAAGATCGTTCAAAAAGTTATATGTCTGCGACCACTGGGAGGTGGCAATTCGGCAAACGTTCTAACTTGCTTTTTTCACACTCGCACATATTTGCGTACCATCTTTAGTCAGGCTTATCGCACAAATGATTTAAGCCCAGAATGAAAGCTTGAAGCAGATTCCTCAACTATTTGAGTCAACTATCCAAAGGAAAGCAAACCTACGATTTCTTAAAGCTGGCAGATAATTGAAGAATAACATTTGGAGTTACTCTGTTCAAGTATTTTTTCTGTCAAATGTGGCAACACTGGCCACTCCGGCAGTTTGTGTTTTTCCGTGTTGTATAAATCCTTTAACTGTCGCGCGCTGCAATGACAGCAAATAAATTTTACCCAAGGGGGTAATCGAGGAAATATATTCGATAAGAAATTTGTAATACAAGATGATGTAATCATCGATTCGAGCGAGCGGCGAAGCTGTGCGACGGGTGGGTTTGCCAAAAGGGCCACTGATTGCTGAAGTCTAAGATTGAGACGAAGTCGGGTGGCTGACGGAGGTTGGGTCTTTGGGGCCACCTGCTGTTCTCGGCCCAAGCTAAGGCTAAAGCTAAACCTAGAGCTGAAGCAGAAGCTATAGCTGAAGAGGGAACTGTAGCTGTAGCTGGTTGTTGTCACTCGGTGGATTGCTTTGGAGAGTTGGTAACGTGACTAACGGCGCCACAAAGGTGTCGTCTGGCCTCAAAGTGGGAATTGAATCTGTGTGTGTGTGTGTGTGTGTGAATGTGTGTGTGGGGTTAGCTGGTGCAGCGATTGCTTTTTAATCGATTCCATTTACAAATAAATTGTTTGGGCCGTTCGCTTGCCAAAAGATTTATCGAACGAGTAGCCAAGAACAAATCAATGCCACTCGCTCGCCGCTCGCTGCTCGCACAGCAGTTAACAGCATTACGAGCGCATTAAGCTACCGAACAGTGGGAACTGCTTTGCTTTGCTTTGCTTGGGGCTGACGCCATCCATCAAGTATGCCCAGCAGCGATGAGGTCTTTCGGCGCCCTAATGAGCAGTGCTTGGCCATCTTTATGAGTCCTTAAATGCCAGGGAATGCAATGCGGCTATTAAATGAATACGAAACGGGAATATGTGATTCTCAAAAGTATGGAATGTCTATGGATAGGACTGGAAAGGACACTTGCACGAAGAAGACGTAAACTATCTTTGATTTACTGATTAACTGAGAGCAATGGAAAGTCTACTTGAAAGAGTCTGCAAGTAAGTGGAATGCAGAGAATATGATAACTAGTGCTAAGAGCTGGAAGGTTGCAGCAAAATAGCTGGAAATAGCTGAGAAAATTATGACATCTACTGCAATACGTTGAACGAAAGAGAAGCTTAGAATAAATTATATTCGAAGCAGGTGGAAATATCTTGCAAAAATATAGTAAAGTGATTGGAGGATAGGAAACTGAAAATATATGAATGCAATTATAGGGATAGGGAAAAAGATATAAGTCTGGGACTTGATGATTGAGATTGATGGAAGCTCTTAGAAACTGTAAACTAGTAGCTAGAATTTAGGAGCATCGAACACGGAAGTATAATGTTGGAAATGGGAACTAGAAGAAAAACTAGGAGCTAGGAACTAAAAAGAAGGAGACAGGAAGTAGGAATTCAGAATTAGGAACTTGGAACCAGGAACTAGGAACTGAGAACTATGAACTAGGAACTAGTATCTAAAAATATAAAATTGACAATAAGAAACTGAATGAATGAAATAGGAACTGAGAACTAGGAACTAGGAACTGGGAATTAGGAGCTGTGAACTATCAATTATAATCTAGGAGATAGAAACAAGAAATTAGGAGCTACAAATCAGAAGCCAGAAGCCTGGAGTCAGGCACTTGGAGCTAGTACTAGGAAATAGAAACCAGAAACTAGGAACCAGGAAATAGGCATTAGGAACTAAGAACTGGGAACAAAGAAGTAAGAACTAAGAACTAGGAACTAGAAATTTAGGAGCTAGGAACTGGGAATCAGTAGCTATGAACCAGGAGTAAATAACTGAATGAAAGTAACTCGAAAGCATCTAAAGTGACATTCAAGGCTAACGACTTCACGCCAAGTGGAACTCTAAGAATGTGAGACTTGAATGCCGCTAGTGGACGAAGTACAAGTAGATAACTTGCCTGAATCGCGGCGCAGCTCAAAGTATGTAGTCAACTTGGAGTATTTTATGGGGCTAAGCGACGAGATTTTCGACTGGGGCTATAAATTGGTCACTGACGTTGCCTACTTTTGTGCGAAGTTTATTAGAAGCACAGAAAGTGACAGCAGCTGGAGAAGGCTGTGATACTGATGTAGATGTTAGCTAGGTGATGGGAGGGGGGGCGGAGGGAGGGGGTAGATATGGATAGAAATGGAGATGGAGATGGAGATGGAGATGGAGATGGAGATGGGGTTGGGGAGGTAATCAAAGCATTTGGCAAAGTGAACCCAATGAGTGCGTCGAGCCCATCAACATTTCACGCACTTAGGCCTGATGATGCCAGCGATGCCAGCCAGCGGCAGGAAGCGAATAACAATAATAATTTGAAAATTATGAATGCTATAAACGCATAAATTTTGTTAGGCAGTAGAAGAAGAAGAAGAAAACGATGAAGAGACGTCGAGGCGAATGCGCCATTATATACGACATTTTAATAATTTTCCACACGCCTCGACTCGTTACTTCAACCAGTCGATGGCAGGGCAAGGACTTTGCCTGCTAAAGACGCGGCACACACACACAGCCAGGCAGGCAGCTGTACACAGACACATAAAAATGCCTACGAAGAGCAACACTATATAAAAATTCATAATGCAAACATAAATTTTCATTTGAATATTTTGCTGTCTTGCGAAAATCGCTGCCGTCTGCCGCGACGTCTCTGGAAGTCGCTCCCACAGCCCCGTCTTGATGCTTTACTCCTTGCCGATAGACATATAAATGGCTGCGCTGCATTAGTAGCTTTTTTTGGGGCGGGCGGCAAGGACGCCAAAACGATAATGGCGCTAGTCTCTGCGAGTTGTGTTGATGCCCCCACATCCACTGACACCCACTGACACCCGCCCCTGCCCCGCCTCAGCGCCCCTCTAAATTTGTCTGTCTGCATGTCGGCGTCTGCCTGCAATCTTTGCCTTGGCGTTGTAAACATTTTCCAGTCGACATCATATGAATTATGGGGGTCGTACCGCGAAAAGCTTTTATAATCGCGCGCAAATCGCGCAAAGTATTACAAAAATTATGTACATTGCTAGCTGCAAAAAAAGAAGGCAAGCCACACCCCTCTCTCTCTCTCTCTGTGTGTGTGTGTGTGCAAATGCCCAAAATATGTTTGCATTCTGTGGCTTGACAAGTTAATGCGCTCGCAGCAATCGCCAGCCAAAGCTCAACATTCACGCGCTCACTGTCTCTCTGTGTGTGCGTGTGTGTGTGTGTGTGTGTGTGTGAGTGTGTGAGTGTGCCCCCTTTGGTTGCACTTGCCAATACAGTGTACCCTCCGACATGTACCAAAGAAAAAACAAGTCAAAAAACTAGTCTCGCAGCGAGGCACAATCGACTGCCTAATGCTCGCTCACTTAAAAGCAACAAAAAACTAAACTAAAGTTCAATAAGTTAAGCCATGTCTCTAATGGGCTTGAGCTATATAGTTTTTGAGTTTATATAGATACATCGATCAGCTAAGAATATTATCTCAAATAGATTGAGAGAGCTATACACAGACCTGCAGTAATCTATGATCGATGGTGATAATTTACGATCTATGATCTATGATCTGCGATCTACATCTATGATGATAATTTACGATCTATGATCTATGCTGAGATCTCTGATCTACGGTTCATGATCTACAATGTACGATCAACGATCTATGATCAACGATTTATGATCTACGATCTTTGATCAACGTTCTGTGATCTACGTTATATGATCTATGATCCATGTTGCTCTGAGCTTCTTACCATGTATGCTGAACTCATCGTTATGTTTGTCAAAAATTGTTCCTTTGAAGAAATATCCATATTTCTCTAAAAAAAACTTAACTCTATGGCCAAAGTCTTCCACGATGCTAAAAATAAGCTCTATTGAGAGAATCCGCTTTCGGTATACAACGTCTGTTTAAAGAGAATTGAGATTATTATAAGGGACATACGCTACAGTCAGAGGTAAAACTTATATGCTCGCTCAACCCTTGGCGTGCGAGCATGAGCAATAGAGCAAGTACACAAATCAAGCTTACCCTCTGTCTCATTTTTATGAGGTCAGCGCGAATGCCCCATAAAAACGGGTGAGCAAGCAACGCTCCATAAATAGTTGGGATTAGATCTCAGAGAGGGGGAGAGAGCTGCAGTTAGTAGTTCGTTTGACCTTTTTGATATTTTTGCATAAAGTCAATTTATGACTGCGTTAACTATTCTCAGATACTTTATTCCAATATTCTTTTTACTCTCTCTTTAGTCCATTACTAAGTTGTTCAAATGTTACTCAACTTTTCATTTGTATCTGACAGATACTTGAAGCACATATTTGCATCTTACAAGCATATTCGTTAAGAGTCTCTTTGAGCACTTGCAACTGACATATGTAGCCACATATGTAATCAAATACATAACTAAAATTTACTTGCATCCCAAAGATACTTTTGCCTGAACTGCGAAGGGGAATGTAACTGAAAGATTGCTTGAATTGTTGACAGCTATTTTATGTTGCCAAACCTGAAGAAAATGGCTAAGTTCTTATTCAATCATATAGCTAGTTATTGCAACTTGTGTATATTACATATATAATTGTATCTAATGTTAATATATTTGTTTCCTTCAGATACGCTCATATCTCACAGATACAATTTCATCTTGGAAACTTGACGATGATCACATCGTTATTCGATTCTTTGATCACTTCGATATCCTTATTATCGAAAGTGAATGCATTCATTGTCGATAACAAGGATAACGTACAGATACATCTTAATTGTTCAGATACATTTGTATCTTATAGATTCATAAAGTAAATTTCTATGTTAACGAAACATTTATCTCTCAGATTTGCGTAGATTCGCATCTTATGATTACTTGTGTATCTACATTGCATATATCTATAGGTTCATCTCATAGTTTGTAGTTTGCTTTAGTAGCCTATCACCATTCATTCATCTACATTGCAACTCTGGAATATATCTGTGATAATTACCAAAGTCTGGCAGATGGCTGAGCTCTTCTTTGACTTGCATTCGATAATCCAACTCATTTCAAATTTCCATTTCCATTTCCATTTACATCTCTCATCAATATGGACAAACCCTGGCTGGTCTACCCTGATTGGTTGCGCTGCTCGCTTTGGGCAAGTGCAGTCCAATGCATATTCATGGGCTGGCGACACATGTTGACACCCGCAGCTAACATAGATGTCTTCACACCCAAGGCGAGTGCGGGCCAGCGACCGCCTCCAACTGCCTGTTCAGGGCTGGCTGCTGGTTAATTGAGTGCACAAACTCGCACCCACCGCATCCGCTCAGGGCTGGAGTCAAATCGTTGACAAATGGAGCGCAAGCCCGAGCAACCAGCAGGCACCAGTCGCCAATGAAGCAGTTGGAGCTGGAGTTCGAGTTGAGTTCTGGCGTATGGCCAACAAGTGAAATTGATGACTGCCCATCAATTTGGCTGGCGATGGCGATGGCGCGATAACCCTGGCAATGGACAGCACACGACCTTGCATAAGGGTGAGAGGAAGGGTGGGGTGTGGTGTGTGGGGTGAGGCCAAACATGCCAATAAATGGTCAAAGCTGGCACGCGGTCAACATTTGAAAGTCACGTTTGCATGTGAGTCCAGCCCATATACATGTGTGTGTGTGTGTGCGGAAGGGTTTGCTGTTGCTGCGGCCATAAAACATGCCACAAGAATTATTAATGGACCTCCAGCTGCCAAATCCCAGCAACGTTTGCCGCTGCGGTCGCGCCTCGCACTACCAACAGCAGCAGCAGGAGCAGGAGTAGCAGCAGGAGCAGCACGCTTGAGCCACAGGATGCCAGCTGTGATTGATTTCGAATCGTTTTTCAATTGGCAGCCAACGATGCTAGCCAGTTGAGGGCATGGACGTGGGTGTGGGCGTGGGCGTGGGCGTCCAAGCAGGGTTATTTGTATTTGCATTTGACAAATTGTTTGCTTGTAAAGTCAATGACGGAGCAGGGCAATAACATGACCAAATAGCAGCACACAAAACACACACACATATGTGTATACATATGTATGTGTGTGTGTGTGTGTGTGTGTGTTGTCTCGGTAATTATTCAAACAAATTTTTGGTCGTTTAACATTTACAACGCGCCTCGCGTTTCCCAGCGCTAGCTAAAGTCGCATTTGTAAGTTAATATCCTGTCTGTTATTGCCTCACACACACACACACCAACACACACACACACACACATGCAACATGCACGTCTGATGAATTGATTAAACAATTTCCTACCCTGCGTTTTTTGCATGCGACTGACTTTTTGGTTTAAGGCGCTCGCCGAGGGCTGGGGTGGGTGAGATGGGCAGGGGATGGGGTTTGGGCCTCGGTTGGCATTGGCAACAAATCACTTTAGTTGTGCGTGATAAATTGAGTTGTTGGTTTCCTCACTCTATCTCTCCCTCTCTCTCTCTCTCTCTCTCTCTCTCTCTCTCTCTCTCTCTCTCTCTCTCTCTGTGTGTGTGTGTATGTGTTCGTTTGGCTTTTTGCCTTCTTGCCTTCTTGCGTTAATTGGGCCAATTTCCACGAATCAAATGAAGGCTAACAAATGCCGAGCACAATTATGACATCGCTCCTTAGCTGGCACCCATCTCGCATGCTCTCCACATGTGCGACGTGCCAATCTCAAAATTAATATTGCAACAGGCGAAAAGGGCATAGCAATTGGAATAGGAATAGGAACAGGAACTGGCGCCAGCCGCTGACCAACAGCAAAAGCTGACCTCCATATTAAGTTCTCTCCCCCAAACCCAAAAAAAAAAGACAAAAAATCAAAAAAATGGAAGTAGAGAAAAGCAAACAGGCTGAAAGAAATCTGAACTAAAGCATATCCTGTGTTTGGCTCTTAAGCGAAATGTAGCATTTTTTTTATCATGTTGCTTCATTTCTTAGCTTTCTGTTAGCTCTTTAATCCCAAATGAGATCACTTTTATATTAAACAGACCTAGCTACATTAAAGTACCAAAATTGGCAAGTCTAGCGCGTACAGATCCTGAGATAATCTTTTAATAAAAATGATCTTGTATATAAACAACAAATCTTATCAGTGCAGACTATCTATATTAATAAATTACTGCATATGACATTTTCCATCACAAGTTAACATAATATTTTTGTTGTTTTAAATGATCTCCCTTCGTTTCTAAGCAATCGTATAGCTCTTTAATCGCAAATAATATCATTTAATTATTTCTAAGCTTCAGCCACATTCGCATACCGAATTTTGAAAGTCCATCTCTAAAAGATCCAGAGATCTTTACTTTTAAAACAACATGATTTTTCCCACAATAATTTATTTAAAGTGAAAGAAATCTCAATAAATTTTAACGTTAGCTAAAAGCTTTAATATGATCATAAAATAAATCTAATTTTAAGACATTTCGAACTATGTTCAAAAGATGCTCGATTGAGGATCTGAATTAGGAACAGACAATTAGCCTGACGCTCTCTACCTCTCTCTCTCTCTCTCTCTGTCTCTCTCATTGCGACACATGTGCCTGGCATGTGCGTTACAGGGTATTCGAGTAATGAAAAACCCAAGTTAGAACAAACAAAAAATAGGAATAGAGAAATAAGAACGACGGCCACGGCTGTCAGTGGGCAAATGTCCTGCTGAAAGTCTGAAGGCTGACGGCTGCCAAAACGGCGCGTGTCAAATGTCAGCCAGTCAGCCAAGCAGCCAAGCAGCCTGACTGCCTAGGCAGTGAGTCGGTGAGTCCGTGGATACCCCAGTACACTGGGCCAGCGTCAAGGCAGTTACCTTCAGCTGTTGGCTGCCCCGCCCACAGCTACCTTTTTCGGGCTGGCGTTGGACTGTGCCGGTTATGCCGGTCACGTCGCACGTTGAAAATACCACAGATGTCATCAGTGCGCGACGAGGACGACGAGCTGTGCAAATCTCTGATCTGTTGATGAGATTGTGTCACAGCCGCCCGTCAACAGACGACGTTCAGACGGGCAACAGCTTAACTAAGGTTAAGCCCTCGCACACACATACAGAGAACAAGTGAGCGACGCGTCGCGGGCAAGGGGTGTGGTGCAAGAGCAGAGACTGGGGGTGTTTCGCTCCTTGTTTTTTTTTTTTCTTTTTTTTTTTTTTTTTGCCCTGGGTTTGAGTGTCAATGACAAGAGTACTTAAGAGATTTTCACATCGTTACAAAAGAGAATTGGGTAGAAATTAAAATTAATGCTTCTTCTTTTGCTTTGTTATACATTGTTGTTGCTGTAGCTTGTGTCACTTGTTGTTGCCTGTGCCTTGACTTGAAAATCGCAATAGTTGGCTGAAAGCAGCTAAAGCCGCTAAGCCCGGCATAGCTATATATAGCTGGGTGTCCATTTAAAGATTTAGATAGAGGAGGCATATTCGATGTGTCAATTATATATGAGAAACTATACAATGTGTGCAGTCTGGCAACACTGTTGACATTTTTATTTAGTTATTAAGTTGGCTGCAGCTGCAACGTAGCTAAGTTAGCTGCGCTGTGTAGACTTTGGTTCTGAGTTAATTTACAATTGAAGTTAGCTGTAATAGAGTTAAGTTTTCTGTTCGAGATAAATTAGCTGTGCGAACCACACAGTCCACATATCTCAGCGATACATATGCAACACTCAATCCACAATCAATCATCAATATATCACTATATACTCTAATCTCAGAAGACTTGACCACAGCATAAGATTGAGAAAAACTCAAGAGGTTATACCTAACCTAGCCTAACCTTAGACTAATCATCATCTCAAATGTTTCCTCAGCTCAAACAAAAGCCTCCACTAATATATCTCTTCAACTGGATATACTATGCTATACTATAGAGATCAAGAAAGGCTGCATAAGACTGGAAGAGAGTGAAAAACATTGAGAGACTCTACAAATATTCTGAGTGTTCTGATAACTGAGAGTTTTGATCTGAGAGCTTCTCAAACCACTTGATATGGAATATGGATATATTTGCATATTCCATATATATGCAATACACCTAGGCATGCATTTATAGTCTACCTAGATACACGTCGAAAAACCAACAAAATAAAAACTTTAATAATTAATGCAGCAGAAATTTGGATACAATTCCAACAAAACACGAATTTAGGTTGGCGTTGCCATTGCAACTGGCTGCAGACCAACAAAATAGTTAGGTAGGTAAACTATATAGATTCGCATAGACAGTCAAGTGGCAGCATCGACAGCAGCTGCACTACAGCACGCGCACCACTTGTACCAACCACCCGCACCACCATCATCAAACACGCGCAGCAGCAACCACAGCGACTGCCGCAATTCAAAAATTTGTGAAGCGATCACAACATAAGCCACAAGCCGCATAATACACTTTTATTTATACAGTTAGTCTGCGTGCAAGTCTCTATGTCTATATATGTGTGTGTGTGTGTGTGTGTGTGTGTGTGTGGAGTGGGCGTGGTTGCCGTGGGCTGGCTGTGGGGTTTGGGCGCAGACAACAGGATTAAAAAGCGACCGAAAAATTGGCAACATGTTTAATAATTATATTTGGTGAATGTGCTTTTTGTATTTGCCACACACACACACGCACACACACACACACATACATACGTTTATATGTGAAGACAAGGCAAATATGTTTTTTGACAAAACACAGCAGCACATGTTGCTGCTGTTGCTGCTGCTGCTGCCGTTGCTGCTGCTGCTGCTGTTGTCGTCGTCTTCCTCATTCTGGCAAATGGCATAAAACAACCACAAGCGCCGCAACATTTGACGACTGTCTACCGCAGGCAGCCCCTTCCGTCGCGCTCTGCGCTGACGCGCCGACTGACAAGCGCCTTATCATTAAGGTAAACAGCAGCAACAACAACAGCAGCAGCAGCAGCAGTTGTCATCATCATCATCATCATCAACAGCAACGGCGTCAACAACCTCGCAATGCGTTGCTGTTGTTGCTGTTGTTGTTGTCTGTGCATAGAGCAAAAAATAAAGCAGCCAAAACAAAAGGCAACAGCAGCAGCAGCAGCAGCAGCAACTGCTACAGCAACAACAGTTGCTGCTGTCACAGACATGGGCAACATAGAGCGAGCAGCAAGCATAAACCAAAAATAAAAATATAAAAAAAAAATAGAGAAGGCACAGGCATACCTGACAAGCGACACACACACGCACAGCATGTATGTGTGTGTGTGTGGCTTATGCAAAAAAGGTAGCAACAACAATCAACGTGCCAACAACATTGACAATGCCAGACGCGACAGCTGTGTGTGTGTGCGATGACTGATGAGCGACATGTGGCGCGCTCGCATCTAGCTTGAATCCCAGAACATACCCAACCCCTCACCAATATCACCCCCTCCCCGCCCACAACACACACACACTCAAGTAGTTGCTAGCGAGGAGAGCCAACTGATGCGCTCGCCTCTATATTGGCCATAAGGGTGTTGTTATCAACAGCAACAACAGGCTGCCCCAGACAATGACGCTGCAACAACAACAACAACAACAACAACAACAACTTGCAACAGCAATTTCTGGACTTTGATTGAGCGTAAAGCAAACAGCGAAACGAACTTTCCAACAAAAGTGAAATTAAAAACAAGACAAGAGCAAAAAAAAAAAGAAAGACCAAATCAAATAAAACTAAAAGAACGAAATCTATGGAAAAACGCTGTAACCTGAACGACTAGCAGATGCCCTGTAAATGAAACTGAAAGAACGAAACAAAATACTTAATCTCAACCAAGAAATATGAAAACATATTTAAGCTCAAGAAATGCTTTAGCTCTAATTCATATCAATCGAAAAGAAAGAGATATGAGCATGATCGACTAGCAGATATGCTGTATATAAAATTCCAGTTGAATGGCCTCGCATTTACTTGATAATTTCATATTAATTAGAAGCAGAAAACATCAGGCTAAGATAAGCCAATGCTAATTAGCTGATTGACTAGCAGATACCCTGTAAATAATGCTAATGACTTATTCAGATATATATTTTTTTTGTCGATAGCAGCGAAAATACCTAATAATCTAATAAATTCTATGAACAGCACGACTAGTAGATGCCCTGTAAATAAAGCACAATTGAATTGACTTGAAAAGTAATTACAATTGAGTATGCTCAACTAGCAGTTATCCTGCAAACAATGATGAATTTATGCTTTATGTGGGCATTGCTCTCATATGTAATTGTTTAAATATATAATAAAATAAAAGAATATGTAACTATCGAAAAGACTTTCCCGTTTTCAGTTTAGCAATGAATGAAATACACAAACTTGATACAGATAGAAGATGAGAAGCTTTGTCGATCAGTGTGGCAGCCCGGTTAGACATTTTGCACAGGGTGGCAACACTGTATGAGCAGATGTAAGCCAATGCAGTCACAGTGATATGAAGTTGCTTGAATTTGTTCAAGTTGAAAACAATCCTACTAACCTCAATACTCTCTAACTTATATTAAACACAATTGAGAACTGATTGGAAATCGTTTCTGAAAGAGAAGAGTCAAAGGGAATGGGATTAATAATCTTCTAGGCTATAGCTGATTCTGTTTCCTCAAAAAAAAAGCAAACTTGAAGAAACTGTTTCATATCCATACACCCATCAAGGCATACAAACAACTTCAACTAGAGCTGAGCCCATATACAGACCTCTCAAATGACTACAGGGTATATCAGAGCAAACTCAGTTAATGCTGTGCAAGTCACACAAACAGAGATAAGAAAGCAGATATAAAAAAAAAACACACGCAGTTAAAAAAGAGAAATAGAAAAACTCAAAATTCAGCACACGAGACGCTTAACTTGATGTCCATTTGTCCAGTTTAGCGTGTGATTGAAAGAGGGCTGTGTGTGTGTGTGTGCGTGTGTGTGTGTGTGTGTGTGTGTGGCTTATTTATCAGTTGCTCTTTGGCTAGTTTCAGTGCCAACATATTGTCTATTTGTGCGCTTTATTGCCAATAAATCAGAATTTATTTGCAACAACAAACGAATTAAAATGTTCAATAAATATTTGCACAGCCCCAAAAAGTAGGCAACATTTATTGCATGGCACACTCAAGCGTGTGCGAGTGTATATGCGATTGTGTGTGTGTGTGTGTGAAGCCACTTGGCAGACGCAATAACTCTGCCCGCTTATCACGCAACATATTCAGTTGGACATATTCACTTTGAACGATGCTACGTGATGCGCATTTTTGTTACGCTCTTAACTTGAGCTCCACTCGCTATCTAACTCCCTCCCTACCAGACCTCAGTCTCACTCTCTCTCTCACTCTCTCTCTCTCTATTTCTCCCTCTCTTGTGCTCTAGCTCCTAGCCCTCGACTAAAGTTAAATGCACTGTACTATCTATATAACATATAATGCACTGAAATTAATTGGTGAAGCAGTTTGGGTTTATAGTAAAAAAAAAATAATGTTCATATTATTATAGCTATTTGATAACTTTGATTTGATGTGATCGCCTCTAACCTCATGTCTTTTATTCTTAATGTACTCCACAGACGCAACCAACTCTCTCTCTCTCTCTCTCTCTCTCTCTCTCTCTCTCTCTCTCTCTCTGGCTCAGATACCAGATACAACTGACAACATCACATGCTTTGTATATGAGATGAAGCTAATGAGACGTAGCTAACATCAAACATTCCTCATTGTCACATCAGCAAAGAGAGATCAGCAAATTACCCTACAGTCAGCTGGGCCTAACTTCACATATTCAACGTATCAGGCGCAGCCAACTTCACTCATATTGCCAACCACAAGTGAGCTCAGGGGCAGCCAACTTCACTTATTTAAAGCAACATGCATTCAAGCGCAGATCGTGTTGCCAGATCGTCAAAGAAATGCATCTCTTAATAGATTTAGCAAAAATACTACAAAATTGTTCTCAGTGTAAGCACGCAATAAAAAAGAAATAGAAAAAGAGAAACTTCAGCAGCAGCAGCAGAAAATCTATTAAAAAATTATGGGTTAATGCTGTTGGATTTATGGAGAGCGAACTGCGCAGAGCTCTCGCATCGCAAACAAATTGTCCACACGTGAGACAATCAAAGTGGCATAAACAAGGCGTGGCTGGCTGGCTGGCTGGCTGGCTGGCTGGCAGGAGTCTCCAAAAAGGACAAACTGCAAATGGCAATCGATGATTTGCGAGCGGGTCGACGCAGCAGGCGACGTTGGGGCGAGCATGGCTTTTTGGCGTTAACGTATGCGTCCCCGGGGTCCCATCGATAAGGGCAATGTCGTGGCTAATGCCATTATGCAGCTGCCCAATGAGCGTGTCTGGCCCAACAAGGCCCGAATGCAAATTGCAAGTTCAAGTTCGCTATTGTGCCAACAGCCAGCCACCCGCTACTACATCCCCGCACACTTATCGAGTATTTGCAATCGTTATCGAAACGCCGCCCCAAGCTGACAAATGGAGAGTCGTGGGGCCACGACTCCAATTGACTGATGGCCACTAATTAACTACCAGCGAGAGGGCGACTGCTGTTTGTTGGCGAATACACATTTTTTTGATGGACTCTGGCGTGGGAACCACTTGAAAATCAAATCAAGCATTCAACTGTAAATCACAATAAATAATAAAAAAAAAATAAAATAAGCTGACGAGGGCAAAGAATAGTAGCAACAACAATTGGGGCAGCCCTCGTCTCATGCTCAGCATTATATCATATTTTCTTTTTCACTTCATTGTGCTTGCGACTGCGACAGAGGTAGAGGCAGCGGTAGTGGCAGCGGTAGTGGCAGAGACAGCATGATTCCATTGTTCGCTCGACGCTTTTGTCAAATGTCGAGTGTGTCCAGCCAAGCGGGTCCAATGCCCACTTAGGGGGCGGAGGGGTGGGGTGGGCCAAACAAGTACACTCTGTGTACAGTTTATGACGCGTCGCTTACGTAATCGGAACGCCTTAACTTGTATCTCTCATATCTACATCAACCCACACAGCTCGCTCGCATCTCTTGAGCGCTGACAAAGCGCTGTCCATTTGGCTGGCTGAGCTGATTTGGTCGCCTCGTGGATGAGTTTATTATGTCCCAAAAGCACAAAATGCTGGCAGCTAACTGCACAGCAATCCATACAAATCGGATGTTTGTCTATGCCCTGTAAAATGTAGAAATCGCCAAAAAGTTGATGCGCTTACGCTACGAATATAATATAAATTGAACTCCACTTAGAAATATTTAATAAATTTTATCAAGTAGATGCATGTTCATTCTAATAATCATATTAGAATACACATACACTGGCATAATGTCACTTTATATGGGTATGGAAGTCGTATAATCACATTTTTAGATTTTACAGGGTATCATATAGTACTAGTAGCTGATTTATGTAAATAATTCAATAGAAAATTCGTGAAATTTGTACTGTATGACAGTTTTAGGTTAGCTCATACCCTGTAACAACAATATTTAATTGCTAGACTTGCCAAATACCCTGTAATATACAAAATTGCATACAAATGACAGGAAGTGCTGCACTACAACAGCTCAATGGCAACTGAACGACAATACTCACTCCCTCATCTAAGCTATCTTAGTCTCATCATATACCCTGTAAATATACTATATTGCCTCTTGTACGACTTATGCCTGCTACTAGTTTGTAGCTTAACTCATTGAACTACTTACTATTTACTTACAGGGTATCTCATGGTCTATCAGCCTCTCCCCTACACTGGGCATGATTATGGCATTTTGCTTGCCTATTTTGTTATTTTTCTGCACATTTTTTGGCCATATAACATTTGCCATTCTTTTGTACCGCGCTGACACATTGAACTGAACCCCCGAACCCGAACCCGAACCCGAACCCGCACCTCAAACCGTACCCAAAACATTCCGTCTATGGCGCCCTTTTTCAGCTTTCTCTTATGGCATTGCTGTGTAATAAGACGGAAATAATTTGTGTTGTTTTTTTTTTTTGCGACTCTCGCTTTTGTTGTGCGTGTGTGTGTGTGTGTGTGTGTGTGTGTGTTGAAGTGTAAACAACACATCATCGCAAAGCCCTGACCAGCTTAAGTGGAATGCAGCGCAAATTGTTGACTAATTTCGGCCCATTAACCGAGGCGACGAGCAAAATAATCATCGATATTTCCCATTCGAAATGGGCATTTCCTGGCCCATCCAGAACGGATATGATTATCTATTTATTTCTGCTTCTTCCATATTTTTTTGTTAGCTTAATATGATTGCGATTTGATTTCCGCAAGTAAAGAATATCCGAACTGAATGGGAAATCGAATGAAAATGTTCCGGAATCCAAAATCTGACAAAAACAGAAATTGTCATAAAGTAGTATCTATATATATGCAGAAGACTTGCAGACTCTAACTCTAAAGATGAACGAGATATAATTTTAGAACTGATTCCCGTTGAGGTATTTTATCGATAACTTTGGAAATATAAAAGTTATCGAATTTCTGTAATAAACTCGTACTGCACGTGCAATATAACGACATAACATAAAAAGAATGAACTCGATAGGACATACGGACAGACGGACATGGCTATATCAACTTTTCTCGTCTCTCTGATCAAGAATATATATACTTTATGGTGTCTGTCACGTCACCATTTTACACTGATTCCCCATTTTCAATGACTCTCTTCGTAAACGATCATATAAGATTATTTCGATTTGCTAATAACCTGAAGCTAGACTTTCAAGTTTTTCAACGATTCCTAGCCGAAAGCTAACTTAATCTGTATTTATATATAGCTATAAAAAATTTATCTTCATATACTACACACACATAAAGACAATGATATTTATACATAATATATACATAGATATAGACAATATAATAAATATATAAAACATCCAGACAAAGTTTTGCATTTTGAAATAGCTTTTATAATAATATGTTTTGGCCAAGAAGACGTTTGCCACGTGCCTCGTGTGCGTGTGTGTCGCATATGGTATATTGATATACATGATATATAATCAACGGCAAATGCATATCGGTGATCCTTTTTTGTTATAAAAAAAAAAAAACGTTTCTGGCGGCCGACCCTAAAAAAAAAAAAAAAACAAAAAAAAACCCCAAACCCCCATTCTTCGGTTCTCCGCGCTCCTTTTATGGTTTTCTGCCACTTTCCGCCAATAGCGTTGCCGCCAGCTAATAAACGTTTGGGCATAGGCGCCGGCCGCCTAGGGTGCACCCTAAAACCCCAATAGAAGTTGAGTAAGACCACCACACAACCCACCCACTAAACGCACCACACAACACCCACACACACGTACACGCTAATTTGGGCCTATCTGCTACCAACTCTTTTACGCCCCTCGCCCTCTTGTCTTTTCCACTTCTATCGCCTGGCGCACTCTATTCTACGCGGCATGCCCCGTGTGCCGCGTTATTTTGTCGGACAAATTGTTGTCTGGCCCCAGCAAAAAAAAAAATTATTACGAAATTTGATGCTTGCCACCACTCCTTTTCTTTTTTGGCCCAACATATGCGAGCTGTGTGGTGTGTGCGAATGGAAAAAAATTACAATAATGACGTTATTTTGATTTGCGCTTTGTTGATTTTGTTTGCGGTTGATTGCGCATCCGCCCGTGTCAGTTTTTTTGTGTGTTGTGTGGGGCTGATGGGGGTCCTGCAAAGCTAGTCAAGCATGTTTAGACGGTTTAGTTAGATTAGCCCGCTTGTTGTGGCAAGCGAAAGGCCCAGGACAGAGCCAACAGCCAGAGCGAGAGCGCGGCTAGGCCCAGGTCGAGCGTTCAGCGCCGTTGCGGGCATACCAAAAATGCGCGCAAAGATTGGCATACACAATTGATTGCAGTCAAATTGTTGGCGGCTGCCAAAAAAAAGAATCGAAAGCCAGCCAAAAAACAAATTCCACATAGGGAACCGACAGCAACAGTGGGGGTCAGGAGACCTTTGAAAAAACTTGACGTCCAGAGTGAAGAGCACAAAAGAGAGCTTTAACAAGTCTCTAAAGCTGAATTCCTTCAACTCCTAACTCTCTTTCCTGTTTCACTATACAAACAAAAAAACATCGGCTCCAGGAAAAGGGGCTGAACTGTTTACTACGATTTCCTCAGAAACTTGATCATACCACAAAAATAATTAGGAACTGCGTTGATATGACGTTTAGGACGTAAGGAAAACTTCCCATTGTTGGTTTTAGTTTCTTAGCCTCTCCTTGTAAAACACGCTTAGTAAATCTTTCCCATTGCTTGCAAGACGCACTTCTGTCATATCCCCAACTTACAATAGGTGACAATTGTTCCACGAAGCTGCAAAAAAGGGCCCCACCGATTCGCGATGTATGAGCCAAAAACCCCTTATTGCTCTTACCGTATTCTTTCTTCTTCTTCAACCTAATTTCTTTTTTGGCCCTTGCGATAAAACAAAACAATTATTCTATTGCAAAATTGTTATATAAAATAGTTGGGATTTCAGACCAAACGAAAATCAAGATCTGGCAAGCCGAAAAAAAAATACGAGCACACATAGTGCGCGAGCGGAAGAGGGACGGGATTGGAAAAGAGGCAGCCAGAGCGACGATGAGAGCGGAGTTAGTGTAGAAGATAGAGAGCTCGGGACAAGGGCGTTAGCTAATTTCGTTACGATTTAAGGCTTGCGGCGGGCGTGCGGGCACCGACCAAACTAGCCCCAACCCAATTGAACCCGCCACACCACACCACACACCCCCCAACACAACACGCCCTGCAAAGCCTGTACAGTTTTTAGGTTTTTGCGGCCCTCCCCGACAGTTGTGGGGGCCCCCCCCCCCGGCGCTCAGGACCATTGGACAACACCAGACCCAAAAATGCTTATTGCTTAACACCATTTGACAACGTAGTTTTTAGGTGTTATCTTGACCGGCCGCCTAAACCCCCGGTATGGAAAACCATAGCGCTGAGGGAGGCCCCGATGATGAGCGAGTAGAGCCTGCTAAGCCGGCTGCAGGGAGCCCCCTTGGGGCCTTTAGACGGTGCGTTTTGTTCGTTTCTTGCGTCTCGAGATATTAAATGCATCATGGGGCATTGGTAAACAAAATGTTTTCGTTTTTTAAGCTTCTGGCCAAAAAGGCAAAAACCACGCCTGGCAACTAACTAAGCCCCAAAACAACAAAGCGGGGCCAAGACCCCAAACAGCGCAAAAAAACCAAAAGCTAGCAACACAACACAAAACAGCCCAGGGGCCGCCAGGTCTGCCTGCCCAGAAAAAAATTTTTGTGTGCGAACGACAAAGACAAGACCATAGATGAGGGATAGGCTCGGGGGACGTGCGCGGCCCACCGCAGGCCGGAGCAACGAAAACGGGTGTTTGGGGGTAAGCACAAAAACGGACGTGGGGCGACGCGGCTTCGCGCGTTATTGCCGGTTTTTTCCCGAATACAGTTCAGCACAAAAACAAAGACGTGGGTCAACAGCGCCAAGGCGACCTTGCCCAGACATCTCCTCCAGACAAGATTTAAAGGCTAGGAGAGCCAAAAAAGCCACACACTCAACGCTTTCCTACACCTCCCCCCCTTGGGCCAGGCCGCAAAAGCCCCCATGGGGGCGGCCAAAACTTTGCCAATTACACAACTTACTTATGGGCCGGGTCACTGTTTTACAAAATCAAAAAGTCGAAAAAACCGTTTTGGGAGCAGCGGGTTAAAGCATAGGGACAGAACGACACTGGGCTTGTCCACATTCACTAACATGGAGCTGAGGCACAGATTCGTTTGTTTTACGTGTCTGGCATATCCTCGCTTCTCTCTCCTCCCCTCTTCTACATCTCTCTACTTCTGAGCTGCTTGTTTGTGGCCCAGGAGTTCTGATCCAAGCGCTTACGGACATGTCTGGTTTTATGAAAAATAAATTTGCGGGATGCTTTATGCTCGATTATTACCGTAGACTTATTGCCGGGTTTGGCTGGAAAAAAGCAACGCCCTCTAAATGCGGCCTTGTTGCGGGCCTTAAGGCAGCGCTCCGAGGGGCCCTAAAACTCTTTGCTTTACTACGCCTCAGCCTGACGGTCTTTGGCCCAAAATTCCGCGCCGGACCAGTCATGTGTTGTGTGTGTGTTGGCCTTGGTCCTGTGTGTCCCGTCTTTGCACTGCGCTGTTTGTAATTGTTAAGATATTGTTACTTCAATTTATTATTGCGCCCATATGACCTGCCCAGTGTGTCCATCCCCCCACTCTCTGTGCCATGGTGTGCATGGACCAGAACCTTGCTTTATATGCTTTCTGGGGTAATTTGCATTTCACGTTTTGGTTTCGGTTCGGTTTTAGGTTTTGGGTTTTGGTTGTGTTATTGGGGCTTGGGTCCTGCTGCCCTCAGTGACGCTACGCCGACACATCAAACGCGCGACTTCCCCCACCCCCCTGTGTTATGCGCCAAAAGCTTTTTTGTTGTTTTAACCTAATAGCCCCCCTGTTGCCCACCGTCCACACAGCAACCAGCATGATTATAACAGCCCCGGCCCCCCGCAGGGAGATCCCTTACACCTTGCGTACAGTTAAAAGTTCCAACTTAAAAAGGGACGACTTCGATTTGTGACGTAAACATTGACCTCGCCCCCCCCGCTTTGCCCCCAAAAAGCTTTTGCCGACGCCATCATAATGGGCTTAGCTCGGAAGCCTTAATCGCAACATGAACACTTAATTGATTCTAAAAAAGACAATGATGGATATTGAATATTTAGCCCATACTATTGATTGATGATTGATTGGTATGCGCGCAGTAAGCTTTTTCCGAATTCACTCTAAAAAAAATTTCTTAGCCTCTGTACTTGTATTTGGTTCTATGAATCAAAAGTTAGGTGGGGCCCTATTAAGCTAATCATAGTTATCTTAGCTTCGGATAGATTCTTTCCGTAATTTTTACGTGGGATTGTATCCCTCTATTGCTGGACCAACAACTTGACGCAGATTCTCATGGAATTTTTCAGTTCTTCACGTGGGTTTTTAAAGTACTTTTGCGATTACGCGTAGCTTTCAAGAATAGCGATCTTGATGCCTGTGTTGAGTTCACTTTTCCCCACATCCTAAGTCTCTGTATCTTTCAGTTTCCCAATATCAATAATTTTCATATTTATTATAGATTCCAATTTAATCGGGGATGCTCCAAATTGGCTTATTCTTGAATGCTAAAGGCCTACCTCGTACCTATTCCTCTGTCCAACATCTATAACTGCATAAAGCCACCAACCATGTGCATAACACAAAACCTTATTGTTGCCCTACTGGGGGCGGGGGGCCCCCTTTTTTTGCAGCGCGCCGTCCACGGCTGCAAAAGCCCCATTACAAATAGACGGAAGCCACGAAACCGGTGAAGCCACCAGGCCCAGCCAAATGAAGTATGCTTAAAAAGCAATTGCGTATTGGGCAGCACAGGGCGGATCACAAAAATAAGTAAGCCTTTTCCTTTTCAAAGGCTTAATGGAAAATTTTACAGCCATGCCTGGTCAAGGCTATTCGTGGAAATGATGCGTGCCTTTTTCAAGTGCTGGGGGGCAGGGGTGGCAAAGGGTCAAGCGCCTGGAAACTAGGTGTGAAAGCTACAAAAACAAAAATTTAAACCACACTTTCATGATAGGCGCGCCGCCCGCCAAAAAAAAGCCGGGCAACAATTAAAGTGTGGAGGGGGCGCGCCCCACAAAAGTCTGAGGGAAGGTGAGGGGAGCGCGTTTTGCCACCCCCCGCTGTGGCCCGCCTAACCCCTGCCAGCGTTTCACGCCGTGGGGTTAGTCCGTGCGCCAAATTACATGGTGGCCGTGAACAGCATCACGCAAAAACAAAAAACGATTTTGTCAGGGATTCCCAACTCAGCGCCCCACCTGAGCTGACATTTAGACCAAGCTGGACGAGTTAAAATATAACCCTTTTTAACGCGGGCCTTTTTGTGTGAATTTAAAGCCCCGGCCCATCCAACAGTTGTTTGTGTGTGGGGGGACCCCCATGCCGAACACCTGCCAACCCACGTGGTTATCAATTATGGCCGACACAAGGCGGTCCCGAGAGAGAAAAAAAGCACAGTTGCGGATTAGAAGGAGGACCCCAGGGAGGTTTAGGGTCAGCGGACCATGTGCCTTGCAGTCGCTTAAAGTGGCCCCACCTCTGAACGACCCCATTTTTGGCCGGCTGAGACGCGAGTTGCGCAGGCTTTCAATTTGTGGGACCCAAAGGCAAAGGGCCTGATGAAGGGGATAACCGCTGAATTGGAAAAAAAAAATTAAAGTTTACGATTATTAGGGCCTTAGCGTTAGAAGACCGGGGCTGGCAAAAAGCTAAAAAAACTCGCACTCGGTTAAAAAATTGAAATGAGAGTTTCCACGTGATGCTTGAAATAAAAACAAATTGATATTTCGGGCAGAGAAATGGTGTCACTTTCCTAATTGACCACCCGCCAAACAAGCTCAGTGTCGAAAGACTTCCAAGCGCCCTACTGCTAGGCCCAAATATGCTTTTAACCCCGAAACCTTATTTTCCTTACTAATAGGATATGTACATTTACGCCCGTTACCCCTAACCCCTTAACCCCCTTTTACCCGTTTTCCTGCCGCGGCCTATTAGTTTGGAAAGGACCCTTTGGCCCCCTTGCTCCTCTTAAAACGCGCTCCCTGGCTGTTCCTACAGCTTTCTTAAGCCCCCTTTCCTCTTTCGAATGGACCCCCTTAGGGCCCCTTACTGCCCATACCCTATTTAACCCCCTTAGGCCCCCGTCTTCTCATCTTGTATAATATATGATTGCCCTATTAAAAAACAAACATCATTTGCTCACGGTTTTTTACAAAAAGATTGCCATGAAAAACACCTGCAGTCGAGCCCCGGCCATTTTATTTTGCATTTCAAATGCGTTCACGCGAGAGACACCAATTCTGGCCCACCAGCGCTTCTCCACCACGACTTCAGCTTCTAGCCCATTTGGCAAAATGTTGTCCAGTTGCTCAAAAAAGCGACCGCCAAGTCGGAAGATCCTTAAAAGAATTTTATAAGACGTGACAGCCCCCATTAGGGCGCAAAAGCCAAAAGAGCCCAGCTACACAAAGCGCCGCACTTCAAGGGCCAAAATCACACCTTGGAAACTTTGTGGCCCCAGCTTCCCCCCTCCAACCCCAAAACCGAAAAGAATACGGCCTTCCAACCTGATAACCCATTTTTTCGAGCCCCAGCCATCCACCTAGAAGCAAAACAGCCAGTTTGCGGGCGAACTTTGGAAGGCGGGCTGGGGCGGGCTGGAGCTGGACTGGCTGCGTAAGATTAATGTTTGATGCCAAACAAATCCAAAACAAACCGACACTTAAAGACTCGACCAAAAAAAGATGCAAAAAAAAAACCGATGAGAAAAACGAAACCCACAAAAAAACCCCACAAAAAAGCCGAATATATGTAAAAACACTCCGCTCTCTTCGTCTCTCACCCTCTCTCACTACATTTGCCTTATTCTTCTTTAAGCTCCATCTGGTATTTTCAAAAATAGTTCGTCCTCTATGCCATTTCCCTTGGCCATAACTTTGGTTTTTTTTGTCTTTAGGCAACCCAACTCTTTGCGGCCTGTTTTTTGCTTTCAAATTGTTTCGTCTATACGGGGGGGACACCACACAAGACTCTGTGTGTGCGTTTGTGAGTGTTGCTGTTTATCAACTTTTGGGGTTTGTTGGCCCCTTTAAGTCTAAGGGGACATTTTTTTTAAGCGCCATTCGGGTGGTCGAATTGCGGGACGGCTGTGAGATTTTCGTCATTTGCAAATTGCAAGGGCTAAAAATTTAATTTCAAATTTTCCAAAATTGTTGCCTCAAATTTGCGTCAAAATTCAGAAATTCTGCCCTTCAAGCCTTCCGACCCCTTCCGGCCCGGCCGCCGGCCGCCCCCTGACGATCAAACTCCCCGTCAGGGTTTCCGCCCCCATTTTCATAAGCCGCACAAGGCTCATTGAGGCTCTAAGGACCCCCAGAAAGTGACAATAAAGTGGTCAGCAACCATGTTCACCCACATTTTCCGCACCCAAACACAAAATTTTCAAAGCTTATACTCTTGATCCTATTCCAATTTGCCGATTATTTTTTTACTTTGTCAACAAAAAAATTGAAGTAGTTTCCTCTACTTGTATATTTTCCTCTACATCTACATCCATGGGAATTCATTAAATTAAGTGCCGTATGCAGTCAGTGTACGGGAGGGAATCTGTAGAGTAAGAAAACTTGCTATGATTCAACTTGAGAGCTTATTAGTAGTTAATTGAGTAGGCGGCAATCAATCTAATGGCTACTAAAGATCTATTTCATATCTTTCATCGTTCAAAGCCCTTGAAATTCGATTACACTTTTAAGTCTCAAAGTTCAGTCAATCAACAAAGGCATAAAGATAATCGTTTAATGAGTATGTAGGATCTTAACGTAATTATGATTGATTGCCAAATAAGATCTTCAAGTTCAATCTTTCTTTGGACCACTCAAGGTCAAAGATCTTTACTTACATACTTTTCAAATCCAAAGCCAATCAAATTCAGGTCAAAGGCAAACGGATGCCTCGACAACCTCAATAAAGATTTAGAACAAAAGGGTTAGTTTGGATAAAACAGTCAAACCGAATGTCAAAGAAAAGGCTGATTATATATGATCAAATTCAATTCATTAAATCAAAAATTTATCGAACAAAACCAACAATCTCGTACCGTCAATCATCTTTACGTTCCAATATCAATCCTTGCACTGCGAAATCTTTTGTTCATTCAATCAATTTAGATATTCTTGCAAGGTTTTTTCAAAAGTTTAAAACTGTTAAAACAGGAAAGATTTTGTTTTTTCAAACGCAAAAGTCAAATTCAATCCACGATCAATCTAATATAGGGAAATTTTATAATTTATAGGATTTTTTTCAAAAAAAAACAAACTTTTTAAATTTCGATAAAAACCCAAATTCAAAAAACCGAGAGTTCTCGCCAAAAAGTTTTTTTTTTTCCTTCATGGTTTTTTTTGGGGCTGCCTCCAACAAAGCCAGCTTGCCAATTTATCCAGCGCCCAAAAGCTTTTGTTTGTTGGCTTCACAAATTTTCCCAAAAACCAAAATTCAATAAAAAAAATCGCCCAAAATTTTTCGATTAACAAGTGGGCGAAAAATTTGTTTTTTTCACATTTTACGGGTTTCGGGCTGCTTAAAAAATAATTTCAATTTCTATTTCCCAAGGGGGTGACCCACCAAAAAAAAACCCCCCTCCAAAGAGTTAAAAAAGCTGGGTCAGGCTTTGCCAAGGCAGGAAGCCTTGGGTCGGCCGACTCGATTTTAGGGGGACTTCGACTCTTGGGTTTCAGGAAAAATGGCTTTCAAACTATTTGGCATGGACATTGCCCTTGCCAGAAGGAGGGGAACAGCGCCCAAGCCTTCCCATTCCTAAAAAAAAAATAAAAACTAAAAAAAACCCCCATCCCCCATCCCCCATCCCCCAAATTCCCCCCACCCTCGCTCCCCCAAAAACCACTCTCTTATCAAAAAAAAACCCGGGCAAACAACGGCCCCAAAAAACATTTTCCCATTGCAAAAAACAAAACAACCAAAAACAACAAAACTTTCAATAAAAAAAAAAAAAAACTGGGGATATCACAAAAAATTGGCAAAATTAAAAAAAAAAAAATTGTTTTAAAAAACTCGCGTTTAATTTATTGACATTTTAATTTTTTTTCCGGCTCTTTTTTTCGGCATTGCGGGGCTTTTTTTTTAAGGGGGGGCGTTATGGGATCAGGGTCTGCAATTCGGGGCGGGGACGCGGGGTGGAATTTTCCCCACAAAGGCATATGGACCAGATTCCGATTGCACCGGCGGCCAAAACTGCGGGCATTAACAATTGCCCCAACGCGCCGGGGATTTTAAAACTTTCCATCCAAACGTGGGCTGGGGTCCATCCGCGCCTTCAGTGGCGGCACAAAAAAAAAAAAAAAAGGGGGCCTGTGGCCAACGCCCCATGGCTGCCCTCCCTGATTGTCCTTATTAAATTTTGCCAATTTTTTTGTTGCTGTTGCTCGCTAAGCGAATTAAAATACAAAAAAAAAATCGCGGTTAACGATTGTGAGTGGCTTTTAATAAAAGACAGAAGAAATAATATATGAAAAAAAATATATATGTATAGGTGAGCGAGTGTGTGTGTGTGTGGTGTGTTTATTGCGGAAAGTTGGTGTTTTGTGGTCTGTCAAAAAATTTAAAACAAGTTTGTTTTTCACTGCACCGCAAGACAAAAAAATTTTTTCATTTAAATTTGCCGTGCAAGCCAAAATATTTGGAAAAAAGGGAAAAAGGCGCCATGCGCGCGGAAGAAAGGGAACCAAACAAGGCCCCATTTGGGGGCAAAGCATGGGGGGGAAAGCTTAAAAAAAAGGCGGGCCGAATTTTTTGAGGGAAAAATTTTTTTTGTAAACTTTCTATGTAAATTAATTATTATTACTCACATTTATTATTTTTTTTTTTTTTTAACATATGTTTTTTTAAGGAATTATTTGATGAATTTAATCCCCCAAATGCGGGGAACTGCGTGGACACACCATTAAATCCGTTCAATCACAGTGTCTCTTCTATGCAAATTGTTTTCTTCCAATCTTCCTTATCTCTCATTTTCTTTTCCTTAACATTTGCTCGAGAGGTGTCTTTCCCCTTTACTTTCTGCAGTATGAAAAATTACCTTTTTTTGGCAAACTTCAAATTCTATCCAATTCTCTTTTCATTTCTAATGTATCTCTTTATTCTGGCTCTTCTGAACTCTGGTTTCCTCTCTTCCCCACTTTCGCACCGCATTTTTCCTTTTACCTTTCTGTATCTCGATGTTTTTTGGTTTGGTTTTGGGTTGGGTTTTTTTTTTTTGTGGGGGGTTCCTTATCTCTATAGTTCATTTTTTTGGAAATTTTTTTCCCATTTTAAATTGAGCGCTCTCATCCTGCTTTCGATTCTCTACCTTTCTCTGCTACTGGCTCTCTGCTCTCTATCCTCTTTTTCTCCTCATCTTTCTATATGGTGGTAAAGCCTTGTAAAACCTTTGCGCCGTTATTAAAATTCACCTTGGGAATTTACTAATCCAACATGTGAAAATAAGTTCCAAAAAAAGGACAGTTTTTTTCATCTTTTTTTTTTTTTTTACAAAAAATTGAAAAAAAAAAACATTTTTTCCATCTTTTCTTTAGGAAGGGTTTCACAATTAACAACACACAAGGAATATTTCGTCAGTTTATTTTTTTACAGTTGGGTAAATTTTTGAATTTATAAAATGTTATGGGCTTTCTTTCAAGTCTGTAAAAGATTTGTTTAAGTTAAACAGAACCTTTAAAAAAACCAAAACGGGGCCCCCCAAAACAAAAAAACAAAGGGTTGATGGCAACCAAAAAAAGTTTGTTGGTGTTGAAACAAAAAGGTAGCAGGAAGGGAAAAAAAAAAAAAAAAAAAAAAAGAAAAAAAATTTGGCAAAAATGGGGTTTCGCACTGGGAACAGACCAAAAAAGGGCTTTTTTGCGCAAGCGGGATGTTGGCCCCAAAAAAAACGCGCCCAAAAAAAAAAACGGGAAAAAGCCGGAACAAACATCCAACAACAACAGCAGTTGGATTTGAGGGATGTGAGGCTTGCGGCTTACTGAAACCTTGCAAAAGTGGTTAAATTACAAATTATTCCCACGGCCAGCTGCCCCACCACGAAGCGGGGGCCAAGAAGTCCAGCAGAAGGCAGGGACGGCCCAGAGGCGGCCAGCAGCAACAAACAAAACCATTGCCAAAAAAAAAAATTCTGGGGGGGGCTTATTGTGAGGAAAAGCCTGTTGAAGTAACACGGGCCACAGCGTAAAACAAAAAAAATATTGGAAGCAATATTGGCGGCCCAAACGTGGGAACCATACCACACGTGAAAGAGAGAGAGAGAGAGAGAGGAGAGATGGAGAGAGGGAGATGGAGGTAGGAATGGTTGGGCGCTTTGGAGCTGCCAGAGCCATAAATCAAGCATAGACAGACGCCGCCTGCTTCATAATTCAAGCTCTGCTGCCAAGCCAATCTCACTCCACTCCTCCCTATTTGCACCCTTATCACCCAACCAACCAACCCCACCCACCCATACGCCCCGCTCGCTTAGGCCCTTGCAGCGCACAGGTGCTGCCTTTCAATTTACACATGTGAATTAAGGTTTTAAAATTGTTGCGTCCGAATAGAAAGCATAAAAACGCGCACGCACGCAGAACGCAAAGGCAAATGGGACTAGCGTGACAGATGCCAAGATACCCTGTAGTAAAGAGCTAGCTGTGGAGCTCTACGAGGTCTTTGAGCTATAAAAATGATGGGCCGACCCCGCAAGAGTAATACAGTTATCGATAACTTGTAACTGTTCAGATACTCTACAGAAATTGGCATTCATAACTCATCTACTGACGGCTGCTGTGCAGTTATTTAACATAACTTTAGCATGTGTTTTAAACCCTACCGATAAACATTGCGGTAGTGCAGAGTTATCGATTAATTGAAAGAGAGTGTTGATCTATCGATAAATTTCAGTACACAGATGAAGCTGTCATCTGCGAGCAGTATGAAAGAGTAAGAGATAGATGATCAATAGAGGAACAGACAAAAAGAGTCAGGTTGGACTAGGTTAAGTGAATGAGCAAACACAGATCTCTCAGATATGAGAGAGTACAAGTGCATGATATGAGTAGTATATAGTATGACATATATACATAATAGCCAAATGAGAGCTCTCATAATATTTATGATTGAAATGGGCATCCGTTAGGGAGATGCTTGAAGGTTAAGTTCTTCGATTGTATCTTCTTCTATACAGATTTGAAATATGTATATGGAATATTTACTCTAAGAGATGACCAACCGAGTCAACTTAAGCTCAAACTAATCAACTGAATATATGTAATCAATTGCGTATTCACAATTGAGCTTGAGTTTTGCCAATATATTTGAGTGACTTTAGCCTATTCGATATACCTAAAACAAATTTCGACAAAAATGGCAAACGTCATGGAACAATTCAACATCTGCTCGCTATCGATAACTAAACGAGCTACTGTAATATACTTATCGAAAATACTAACACGCTTACTCAGTGATCCCAGCCCACTCAGCACACTGGGCTACGGGGTATCGCAATGCTTGGTACGCTCAGTTTGACGTTGGGGTCCGAGTCCACCAAGTTCAAGTCCGAGAAAGGCAAATAATTCATTGTCATGCCCAAGTGGCGCCAAGTGTGGCTCCGGGTAAAGATTAACCTGCCACAAGGACAACAACAACAACAACTCGCACACACAGCCTCTGCCAGCCACGCCCCCTCCACTCTGCCCTCACTTTGCAGCACGTTTGTCGCCCACATGCTCATTTGCCGTTGTAATCGATTTTTGATTGAATATCGCTTCACGTGCACAGCAGCCCTTCCGCCGTAAGCCCGGCCCGTAAACCTAGCCCCTCGCCCCTCGCCCCTCGCCCCTTGTCAGCCGTAACACCCTGTCCTTGGCCCTCGACGTGGCTAGGCATGTTGTCACACACATGTCGCTCGTTATAAATTTTCCGCCTTTTCAAATATCAATAACTGTAAATATTATGAACACGTTCGCTTATGGGCTTAGCCAGGGCTTCACTTTAGCCTTTTTTTTTTTGTTTTGCCTTCGACTTCCCTCTGCCCGCTGCCTCGTCTGTTGCCCCTTTGACATGCAACAATCATGTGGCCGCAGCAGGCACTGTGGGCAGCAAGTGCGCAAAGACGCTGTAAAAATTCGTAAGCTTGAAGCTAAAGGCAGCGGAAGGAATGCATGTAGCAGTGTTACCAGACAAGCAAAGAAATAGATCTGGCAGATAATCCACTTGTATCAATCAGGAGGAGTTGGAGTTGGAAGCGAGGTAAGTTTGCCAGGCTAGAAGCTTGCTCAGAAGATCTTAGATCTTAGGTCTTAGATCTACCTCTACCTCAACCTCTACCTCAACCTCTACCTCTACCTCTACCTCTACCTCTACCTCTACCTCTACCTCTACCTCTACCTCTACCTCTACCTCTACCTTTTTACCTCTTCAGCACCACTTGACTTCAGCTGTAAGCACAAGTTTTCTCGAACAATGCCCACAATCACAATCAAATCTCTGATTCCATTTGAATCCACAAATTTCCCATTGTTCGACCTTTTGTCGCGCACCTTTAAAGAGCTAAATGGCACTCTGTGTGAGTGTCTGTGTGTGTTTGTGTGTGTGTGTGTGTGGGGGGGGGGGGGGGTTAAGTTTACTTTTATCATATGTGTGGCTTTAACGTAGACCCCCCATTCCTCTGTTTCCAGTGCTGCCCTAACGCGAACGCCAAGCGTGGCCGCATAAATCCAAATATGATCACTTCATAATTTGACATTGATAGATGAGTTGAACACAAATCGAACCAAAAGCAACAACAATAAAAGGAAAGAAAAGGGGTAAAAACAACAACAACAGCAGCAAAGCGGCACTCAATCATGCACACACACACACACACACACACACACACATGTCCGTTGGGGGTGTATTATAGCTGTAACATACGGGGGAGGTGGCTGAGGGACAGTTGGCACGGGTTGAGCCTTGCGCCTTTGCTGTGTGCTTCAGCAATTTTTTTCGTGGGGTTTGAGCATTTGGTTTTGGGTTGTGTTTCCAGTAACTGCTGCTGATACCCTGTAGAATTTCAGTGAGCTAGTTGGAATTGTCATGTAATATGACAATGTCTTTGACGAGCTTGAATTCACTCAGAGAACATAATATATCTCTGAAGGTCAAGGCCAAGCAAGAGCCTAGCAGTTTATTAAAGCTTATTAAGGTATTCATGTAAGAATGTAACTATCTAGGCTGAGTCATTATTATTATGGTATCGAAAGCTTTCCAAATTAGTCAGGGAACAAATGTCGTAGAGCCTAGAACCTTATCGAAACTGATTTTTATTAAAGCTTCTGAGAGCTAAACTTGAATCCTTTAAATGAAATTGATCAAAGATGCAAATTCTTTAAACCACTTTCATAAGATGTTCAACAGTGTGCAGTATTTGGTTCTAATATGCTTCACATATAAAATCGATAGAAAATCGATAGCAATGAAACTGAATAGACTGTACTTGCACATGATCAACTTGAGTTTCTGCCTAAGGTCACTTAAGTCCGTTAGCAAGCAAATTCGTGATATTAACTATCCTGCTGCTCAGAGACACTTAAGCCATTCATCTATATCGATATTTATCGATAGCTTCTACCTTAAGCTCAGCCAGACTCTGGAAGCACAAGCAACCACTCAAGCGAGCCGTACTCTAGTCTAGTTACACTTTACAGGGTAACAGCTAGTCGTTCATTTAGCTATTGCTTAACCGTTTCTTTTTTTATTCAGGGTCTTGGGCATTTTTTTATATATTTTGTATGTGACGCTTTTGATGGCTGTTTGATTTCTTGTTTTCCAACGATTGATATTTTATCGTCTTGCTGTGTGTGTTGTGCTTTCGTTAGCATTACATGTGGTTGCTTAATAGATTTTTTATGATCTGTTTGCATTTATATACCAATTTCTGTTCGATTCGACGGCGATTGTAACCCTTCTGAGGGATGAGACCTTGGACCCGGGGGTAGGGCTGAGCAGTTGACTCTGCTGGGCCAGGGCTGTGCCAGTTCGATTTGATTGTTGTCTGTCTGTGTGGCCATGTTGTTGTTGTATTTTATTGATACACTTACTGCATGCGCATGTAAACAAGCAAATGACATTAATAACTCACCCACACACACACAAACACACACACACGCACAGCTTTATCTGCTTTATCCATATCATTGACATTATTTGATCTCAAATTAAGTGTAACTGCAGGTCAAAACATGCATCAGGGAAGGAGCATAGCCTCCCCCAGCCTTAGCTCAAAGGTTAATGGCAGCCACAACAACAACAACAACAACAACAACAACTCGGGCACAAACAATGCAGCGTGCCCCAAAAGTTCGCCTCGGTTGCTGTTGAGGATGACCGGGCTCGGAGGGGGCTGGCAGGAGGCGGGCTCAACGTAGCCCTTGAGCGCCATAAATTAACCCTTTTGTTAATTGATACAAATACAATTAATGTACATGTGTGTGTGTGCGTGTGTGTGCGTGTGTGTGTATGGCTACTTAACGGTAACTAAGCAAACACAACAACAACAACAACAACAACGAGCCAAACAACTTTCGAAGGCAGGCAGCATGACGGTGCCGCAGCGACGACCATTTGATTGCAATCCTAATTATTGCTTAAAACAATTAACATTTCAATGTGTAATACAACACAATGACCACACACACACACACACACACACACATTGCCCTCCCTCTCTCTCTCTCTCTCTCTCTCTCTGTCTCCCTTTGTGTACGTGTGTGCTGCATAGGAAAAGGAACACAAGGCGGGGCCACAGGATATGCATAAATGCAACAATACGTTCGCCCCAGGCAAACGGCTGTGCGTGTGCGTGTGAGTGTGTATGTGTTTGTAGCGGCCTGTACTGCGAGCAGGTGTGTCCAGGTGCCGGCCTAGCTGGCGGGCTAAAAAGTCAGTGCGGCTCATCTTCAAAACGTTGAACAGTGGTTCGAAGAAGGATAAATAAGGACTGTTTAATGTGATATAAGAGACGGAGAGGATCTCAGTCTCAATCTCAGTCTCAGTCTCAGTCTCAGTCTCAGTCTCAGTCTCAGTCTCAGTCTCATCAGTCTCAGTCTCAGTCTCAGTCTCAGTCTCAGTCTCAGTCTCAGTCCTCAGTCTCAGTCTCAGTCTCAGTCTCAGTCTCAGTCCTCAGTCTCAGTCTCAGTCTCAGTCTCAGTCTCAGTCTCAGTCTCAGTCTCAGTCTCAGTCTCAGTCTCAGTCTCAGTCTCAGTCTCAGTCTCAGTCTCAGTCTCAGTCTCAGTCTCAGTCTCAGTCTCAGTCTCAGTCTCAGTCTCAGTCTCAGTCTCAGTCTCAGTCTCTAACCCTCGCTCTCCTCTTTCATTCTCAGCTTCAAGTCTTCTCTTTCAATAAGTTTTCGACCCACTGTGCAATACCGTTCGTAACGGAAATGTAATGCAAAGTTGGCCCAAACGCTCTCTGTCCGCGCCATTGTCCGCAATCGAGTTAAACTTCAACTTCGATGTCGTCGCTCATGTTAATAGCTAAGTGTGTGTCTGTCTCTGTGTGTGTGTGTATTTGTTGTATTGGTCATTTCGCTGCCCCGGAAGTTGTAATTACCATGTAGCGTACGTGGCCCTGTCTTGTTCCGCTTTGGCCGTTGGCCAGGCCTAAAGCCGTAACGTGAAACGTGAAACCTCAACGTGTAGAGTCCGAGCTGTAACAACGCAATTAATGTACTTGCCAGGCACACACACACACACACACACACACACGCTCGTGCATGTGTGTTTACATTTGCATTTAGGCCCTTTTGAGAGGACCTCAGACGGGGCTGGGGTAGGCGTGTCTATTGTGGCCAGCACTTTGTTTTAATGGCTTCGCTCGCTGCGCTATTATTAAATGTGCTGCATCTGATTATTAACTGAATGTGAACTGACCCAACCGCACACGCACTCAAACCCTTAGCCCTGAGTGGGTTACCCCCTATTACCTCCCTCCGAGCATAGGATGCTCCATTTCGACCCAAACTCTTTTTTTTCGGCCGAATGGGCAGCAGCTCGAATTAATTACAAGGCGAGCGCGTTGCCTGTTCACGCCACGCCCCCTGCTGGCCCCACACACACATACACTCCGGCACACATAGATACACTTGCTAGCCTTGTCCATTAATCTATTAATGCAGCTAACCCCACATCTGTCTGTCGTCTGTCCGAAATTGAAGTAGCTGATGCTGCTCGACTCAAGCACTGCCGAACGAATGCATTGCCGCATTTCCGCTTCAATGGCTTGAACCAACCGAAAATTCTCTCAACTGTCAGCTAAAGCCCCAACCTTCAAAATCTCCAGGCTCCCCCGGCCACTGGCCTGGCCTGGCCTGGCCTGGCCTCATCCATGGCCACAAAATGCTTATGCCGTGTGCAGATTGGCAGAAGTTTGGAACGAATGGCGGTAATGACTTTTCATTCTCGCCTAGATAACGCCAAAAACGATTTTTTGGGGCTGGCAAAACCAAAAACCTGCAGCTGGCAGCAGGCAGAAGGCAGAAGGCAGAAGGCAGAAGGCAGAAGGCAGTGGCCAGGCCAACCCAATTCAGTTTAGCAATCGACGCTTTACCCCCGTCATTTCGTAATGAACGCAATAAACGGCAACCGAAAAATTTCAAACTCTCACACGGGCCAGCTGAAAACTAGCAGCAAATGGTGCTGCCATGAAATGGGTCCAAGGCGCGCAAACCCCTAAAGTCGTAAACTCAACCTCCTACCCCCCCTCAAGAAAAAAACCCCCGAAATTCTATGACTGTGGCCCATCGGAATAGTTGTGTTTAGCTGGACGCGTTGCGCGCTCGCTGTGCGCTCAAGCGGCACAAAAAGGGGGCACTGGTTGCAGTTAGTCATAAGACACAGGAGGAACATGGCCTGGACGGGAGCTGGGTGCGTGGTTCGGATGGGTAAACGTTTTGTAGTGCGTTTGTTGCCATTTCCGGCTGTGGGTGAACATTTGGCATGAGCTGGAGCCGGAGCCGGAGCCAGAGCCGGAGCCAGAGCCGGAGACGGTGACGGAGACGGCGCCGCTGTCTGCAACATTCGCTTGGGCTCTGTTGTCTTCTATTTTGCATAGACAGCTATGCGAGAGAGTTGGGGCTTTAGCTGGTTTCTCGGGTTCTTAGGGTTAGGGTTAGGGCCGTTTTGCCATCGTCGACTAATTAACTGCGATTATTACGGTCATTACGTGGGATTTCCTTTACGTAAACATCTTGAATTTTGGCGCTCGAACTCGAAAGACAGCGACAAATGTTGTGCTGTTGTTGTTTCTGCCGCTGCCGCTGCCGTTGTTGTCTCTCAACATTGGCAATAAGGAGTTATGCCAGCTAATGGCTGTGGCTGTGCCTGTGCCTGTGCTCCAGCCCTGTACAGTTGGTGCCCGCCCTGCGCATTTGCGCCGACATTAAAGCAAATTAACCGCACCCCGTTCAACTGGCGCGGCAGCGAGGACAGGGCAGCTTCTTTAGTGTCCTGCCTAAAGCCAAGGAACTGCGCACCAGCCCCAGAAAGTCATTTGTTGTGCAATGTGTTCATGTGGCTGGCAGTTTAAAAACCAAAGCAAAAATCAATACAGACCCAAAGGATAACATGCCAGAGAGCGAGAGATGGAGATGGTGACGTTGTTGGGGGTGGGGGTGTGGGTGGAGATGGTGAAGCGGAGAGGGGTAGATCCTTGCCAACAACAACTTTCGCTGTCTGATTAGAGAGACACGCCAAGGCTAATGGTTATGATTGTGGTGGCCAAGATGACAGCGGCTTTGGCTTAAATCTATACATATACATATACATATATATATATGTATATCCTGGAAGATGTCCTCTCTGCTAACATGCCCAGCGCCGCAAGACATTAGCCACGGCCCCATCGTATGTCTGTAGTCGAAAAAGGTAAAATGTCTATATTCAACCTTTTGCTTAAGATTACTCAATTAATGCACTTTAATTTTACGACTCGCCACTCAGTCAGAGCACTCACTCTCTATATATATATATCTCTTCATGTGTGTGTCCTTTAAGACTTTGCTTTAAGGCGAGTTACCCTTTCAAGTGCAGTAGTTATGCTTGGCAAAGACAAATATTTTCAAGTTGATTGCCTGAAATGCAGCTGAAAGACTATCAAATTTGCTTAGACCAATTGATAGCACACCAAGGAAGTGTGCTCTAGTGGTCAGTGCTTGGCGAGCAGAGACCCTTAAGCAACTGTCATTTTGTTTGATTTGCTTTATTTCTTTTCCTAATAACAAATATCACAATAGTTTCAATAAAAACGGCTAAATTTAAGCAAACGATAATTTGTCTTCGAGTTTTTTCATTTTTCATTAGGAATTAATTGTAGAAGACTTTAACAGAAGAGTTCCTTCTGTTGTGTATAAGCTCATATTGCTATTTATCCATTTCCCACACACCAACCCCCGTATCAATATATATATATATATATATATATATATGTATATAGTTCCTGGCCAATCTATGGAGGCGCTAGCTAAAAAGCTGTGGCAGCTAGGAAAAGTTCCACAAGTTTATTACTTTAACTAATAGATCATGTATATATATATATTACAGTTCCAACTTCTGCCGATATAGGGTTGTGGAAGGGACTTATTATTCAAACGAATGATTATATGAACTTGACCAATGCATTGACTAAACCATAAAGCAAAAGGGCTCAAGTCCTTACATTACTCAGGTTTGAGGTTATTTTCAATATGATACAAATGATGTAGTTAACCAATATAGATAGATGAATATATATACTGTAGTTAGTACACATTTAGAGTATATATTCAGCCTTCGTGGCTTTTGAATGCGCTTGACCTGTGCAAGAGTTTGCATTAATTGAATCTTAGCTCTTATTAAGTTCGATTAAGGCAGCACAGTGATCGCTGGCTAGCTAGTTCCTTGAGCTTGGCACACACGCACATCGCAAACCCTCTAGACATATGGAAATACGTGACATTTGGTCTTTGTGAGTGCTTTGTCTTTGCATCTTGATGAGTCGACTCTGTGCGGTGGTGGGCTACGGTCTAGTTTTCTAATCTAGTTTTCGTTGTTGCATTTATTGTTAAAGCAACGAGCAGGAAATTCAATTAGAAAATGTCTTCAAACGCTAACTGAAAATGGAAAATTGTAAATGGAAAATGGAAAATTGGAAATTCAAATGTTGGCTTTAAGGTCTCTTTTGAGACCAGTTGCCCTCTCACTCGCACTCACTCACTCACTCTCACTCCCTCACTCTCACTCTCCATCTACCGTCTGTGACTGTGGCTGTGGCTGCATAAAGTGGCCGTCGCGACGTCAAAAAGTTGCCTCCAACTTCATCAAATTGTTGTGTGCCCCGCACTCGGCGAGGCCGGGAGAACATGCAACTGATATGAATTTCCATATTGACAGCCGGCGACGGCGATGGCGATGGCGAGTGGCCAGGTTCGTGCAGGGCTCTACCGCACCGTGCGGGCATCAAGTTTTTCCACTCTGCCCGTTCAATTTTTGTGGCCGTTGTTTTATGACCAGCTGCCACTCGACTTCTTCTTGGATATTTTGTGTTTTTTTCTTTTTTTTTCGGCGTTCGGCGCGCCCACACACATTTTTAATAAGCCGCGTCTCCCCGCTCAGAAGTACAAAGCAAATATAATAACTTGCAAGCAACGTCTGTCCGAGCTGCCCAAAAAATATATGTATACAATTTTCATATATCTAGGCAAAGTACACAAAAAAATCGAAAAAAAAAAAACAACAACAACAAAGCAAGAAAAAACGAAAAAAAAATATAAAAGACCAAGAAACAAAATGAGAGCTACGGCTCAATTTTTTTTGCTGATGACCATCCACATTTTTGTCATACCCTGAGTACAGATATATAGGGTAGCTTGACTGTGTGCGCGTGTATGTAACGGTAGGAAGTAGAACTGTCTAAATCCATCGAGTCTATATCATAGTTGATCAGACTAGTCTGGCCTCGAGTGCAGACTGCATTATTATCCCATCCTGTCGTCTATCCAGTTCACCTATGTAGCTTTTGAGACCCTCTCACTCTCACTCTCCCTCTCACTATTTACCTACCTATATACCTTTCGTATACTCAGCTGTATAGGCTATCTATCTATAGCCCATACGTAAGTCCTTTCATCTATCTATCCGGCTATCATTCCCTACTTCTAGTTGTCTGCGCCTATGTCCGCTTGTGCCTCTGTCCATCTGTGTATCCGAATCTATTCCTTCTAATTCCTTCTAAGCTTTTTTTCCCACTTTAATGAAATCTTTCAGAGAGTTCTTATGGATTATCTTTCGTTATTTTCATGCGCTAAAGTTATCAAATTTAAACAATTCCATATAGATTTGACTCTAGAGTTCATCAGACTTGGAAGATACCTTTTCAGTCCATCCACTCAGGGTATGCTGCTAGTCAGCCGCTCCGAGTGTGTATAGATTTTTTGGGGCCGTCGCTTGACAGCGTCTGCGGCAATGGAGCACTAAGTAAATATCAATAATTTTAAAAAGTAGAACCTTCATGTGGTCAGGGAGACATGCATCATAAAGTGCAATATGGGTTACACACGCCGCTCCTGCCCGAGCGAGCTCCGAGCGGGGTCTCTTGTCGGGTTACGGACCGAAAATAAAGTTAAAGCAATTAATTTCCACAAAACAACCAATTAGCTCAAAAGTTTACCTTAAGTGTCTAAACACTCGAAGCCAACGCAGACAACGACAACGGCAACCCACTCAAGCCAGCTAGCCAGTTTTTGGGGGCGGGGGCGGGGCGGTCGCTATATAAAGTGGAAAAACAAAAGGTTACTTGATTTTACTATTTTGAATGTTTGACACTTTTTGGCAACTCGGGCGAGCAGCAGCTTGTTTTGCTTGTAATGTCACATCCTGCTGAAATAATTTACCAGCCAGGCTAGCCACAGCATGCACACAGCCAGAGAGAGAGAGAGAGAGAGAGAGAGAGAGAGAGAGAGAGAGAGAGAGTGTGTGAGTTCATCAAGTTGCGTCTACGTCTGATGTTCACCTGAAACCGGCAACGGTTTGAGGCATTCTGTTGGCGACTTGGACAAGTGTGAACAAGATGTTTTAGGCCAGTCGGACAGCTGGACAGGTGGACAGGTAGACAGCTGGACAGCTTGACACCAATGGCATATCCTGGTCAGCACACGCACACATCCTGCAGAACTTCAAAGTCAGGCAAGGCAAGGCTAGCACAAGCTGCACTTTTGTTGCCACTTCCTTGTAGTAGTTGTTTTCTAGTTGTCGTTTTCATTCTGTCATTAAAAACCCTTGTCAAGTCTGCGCCAGGACATAACCACACGCACACACACACACACACACACACACACACACACACACACACACACACACACACATACACGCAGAGCCACATTCACATCTTTGTATCACCTGCATAATGAATTTCCCCAAGCTACTATAAGCCTTGTGTAGATGGTCGGGCCTGGGCCTGGGCCTGGACCTGGACCAGCGCCTGTTGGGCAAGGCAAGGCATTTAAATTAGCTGCCAAAGAGCTAAGGGGAAAATTTGCATTTTCGCTTTTAAGTGGCAAATCTCAAAGATAAGAAAGACTGAAAGTGTTCGTGTTCGAGCTGGCCAAGCTGAGCTGAGCGCCGCTGAGCTGTGCTGAGCTGAAGCCTTTTTGGTTAATTGAATTGATGGATTTCGGGCTTGGAACGTGGCCAACAGTAAGTCTATAGCCCAGCGATTAACATGCAGCAGCAATGCCTGGCCTGGCAGGGGCGCCAGGACTTAAGCACTTTTGCCTGCGCCTCAAAACGTTTTACAAT
This sequence comes from Drosophila koepferae, assembly GCA_030914345.1. Classification (NCBI taxonomy): domain Eukaryota; kingdom Metazoa; phylum Arthropoda; class Insecta; order Diptera; family Drosophilidae; genus Drosophila; species Drosophila koepferae. The sequence continues at coordinate 1,772,700 of JAUESR010000209.1, forward strand.
TTAACAAGTAAATGCGAAAACCTGAGCACAGCGCCATTTAAATTATGAAAAGTAAGCCATAAAATCTTATTTTTACTTCCGACACAGTCCCCAACCCTACCGACACCCTTACCGCCCCCCTAATGCGCTCCTTCCGCGGCAGCATGGGCTGAGAGAGCCGTGGGGTGCGTTGCTGATAGCGTGTCCTGGTACCCCAACTCTATCTCTCTCTCCCTCCCCCCCCCCTCTCTCCCTCGAGCCTCCGACGCCCTGCCCCTTAGCCAAACAGTCGCAGCACACTTAAAGGGTTCATTGGGGTAGGTAAGTGGAATGGGTATTGCTTGCTGTCGGTAAAAAGGGTTGTGGAGGTGGGTGATGGGTGATGGGTGATGGGTGGTGGATGGTGGGAGCACATTTCGGATACAATTTTAATTATGGCAACCGTAAGCTTTTGGTTGTAAATATTTGAGAGTGCCCGATAACGTCGACGATTTTCATAAATAATATAGACAGGACCTTCAGCTCTACCCCCTCACACTGAGGACTACTTCATCAAGCTGTGGCCTGAGCTTGAGCTTGAGTGCCAGCCCGTAGACCGATAAGCATGGAGCCAGCTCGAGATGCGTGCGTGCGTGTGCGTGTATGTGTGTGTGCCTACGCACTGCCAACTGCCTCTACCCACTGAACTGTTCAACTCCTCAACTCCTGCGCCTGTTTGCCTTTTTAAAGACAAAAGGATTTACTTTGTGGTGCCAGCTCACCCGCTCGCTCGCCCGCCCGCCCATTCCAGAGCGTATGTATGTCGCTTTATCTGGCACTGCGGCTGTTTGCCTGCCTGCTGATTAGACCGCCAAAGCAGGCGCCATCCGCACTACCCGCAGCAAACATTAGCGGATCTCATGACGCGTCGCTTGATAACAGCGAGCGACAACGAGCGGAGCATAAGGCCTACTGAGTGTCCTGTCTGAGCTAACCCGTTGGCTGACTTACCACACAGCCCATGCCACAAATCAACCCTCAGCTCAGCTCGCTTTGCATTCGAAGACGTTGCGTCTGATTTGTAATTTGTGATTTGTGATTTCTGAATTTGGATTTCGAAAATTTCTGGTTTCTTTCTGTCGCTCTCAGCTCGACTCGGCTGTTGTTCATCAAACAACATTCACGTGGACTTTGCGTGTGGCCCGCATCTTCATTTTACAGCCAAAGCAAACAGCATACTCACACACACACACACACACACACACACTCAACCCCTTCTAGGGCGGGCTGGAGGCTGGGGGCTGAGGATTGGGACAGACAGTTTTTGACGAGCACTTCTTAATTTATGATAAGGGTTTTCGGGAAAATTGGAAAATGTTCAAATGCTGCCAGCTACTTTTTTGGGCCAAGCAAACACACACACAAAGCAGGGGCGTGGCACTGTATGTGTGTGTGTGTGTTTGCATAAACGAACCTACGGGCTTTAAACAACTTCCTTTTTTTTTTTTTTTGCTGTGCAGCGAAAGAGTTGAGAGACGTGGGCGGCCCGGTTCACGTAATGAGCTGCAAAAGCATTTGAATTATTTTTAACCCCGACGACATTGTGCCCTTGAGATCAACACACACACACACACACACATGCACGCACACATGTGCTTGATTTTGAAAGCGCGTAGCGAAATTTGATTTAGGATTTTTAATTTTGTGCTACTCATATTTATTTCGTTTTTTTTTAATTATGCTGAGTAAAAAAGGATTTACAGCACTCACACACACTCACACACACACACACACACATAGACACACTCTGAGCTGTCGTTTATCTTGCTTTTTCGAAAATTAATTAAATTTGCACACATTTGCAGCTGGCTTTCCTTTTTTTATTATTATTTAAAGCTTTTAATGCTCGCTCATAGAGTGAAAAGTGGGCATATATGGTAACAGCTAGTGGATATATACATATATAGGCTGGCCCTGATCTGTGAGTTCCTATTTCATCGATTACATTAGGCAACTGAATTATGATTAACATGCAGCTGTTGTGATATTCTATGAGATTTTCTATTGAATCAGATATCTATAAAAAGTCTGTTGTATATGTGAAAATTATCGAGCTACAAATTTCTAGAACTGTGTGAAATTCACAATTGTTTCAATTGATATATTTGAGCTTGGCTAAACTTGGAGACAACAAATCAAAGCAGCTAGATGGTGAGTGCTACGAACTGAAGTTAGGATAAACCGTTGAACAAGCAGTAGGGAGAAGGAAGTACGCAGCACAGATCAATTGATTTTCCATGTTAGCAGATTCGAATTACAAAATATTGTCATATTCTTATCTATTGTAATTTGTTAAGCTATCAGTGTGATATCTCACAAGAATCATCGCATATAACTGATAAGCTGAAGAGTTTCTACAGCTAAGATTCAGCAAGTCTTAGTAGTTCAATGGTGATCTCTTTACGCAGTAAGTTCATACACAGTTGTCTATTTAAAATGATTCCTTTGCAGTTCTATATATAGTGGTATCGATGTGGATGTATTGTCTCTAGGATAGCGAGATAACTAAAGCTGTTGCTGAGCATGGCCATGGGTGTCGCTGAGTGAATGTGAGAGGGTTACTTATGTCCTGTCAATGAACGAGATTCTGCGAGTAGAAATAGTCAATTTGACAGAAGAGCTGGAATAAGGAATGGTTGTTGAACAAAAGCTTTTGCGAGAGATATGAGCTAGAACGGGAATCCATTATTAAGCGTAGCTATAATGGAGGGTGAGAGCCACAATCTAACACTACGATATATACATAGTGGTTATAGTATTCATATATATAGTAGTTTATAGAGTAATCTACAGAATATAATCAATAGACAATGATCCACATATAAAGTTCTCTATACATATACATATATATATATATATATAATATGCAATGACTCATATACACTTCTCTAGAGTGACCTATAAAGAGGATATATGTATACATAGTGAACTCAATATATACTTATTCCATGATCTATGTGCTTGATATGCAGTACTCTCTGTACAGCTACAAGTATTATGCAGTTGGTTACGCCCGATTGTAATGCACTTACTTTAGTTTTAGTTTCGATTGTTTTAGCTGCCGCCCTGTCGCCGGGCAATTACAAAGCTTTTTACAGCTATCAAAATTGAAATGTGTGGACGTTTCTTTTGCTTATTCCTATTCAGGCTCTCCCTCTCTCTCTCTCTCTCTCTCTGCAGCTCTTCCCCTGCTCCACTAGCTCTGGCTCGCTCTCCCACTCTGCCTCTGCCTCTGCCTCAGCCTCACTCATGTTGTCTGGCTGCAGTCTGGCAACGCCGCTGGCGCACTCGTGCGATAAGCCCGCCAAAGTTGTTTATAGTTTAAGCGCTTGCCATTTGCATATTGCACGCTGCCCGCCAGCCACGCCCACCGACCACAAAAGCGCCTCTTGTGTCTACTTGAGCGCCGCACTGCGTTGCGGCATATTCCCATGATAAAGTGTCCCGTTGCCAGCGGCAAAATGCTTCATATCAATGACAGCGGCACAGCCATTGCCGAGCAGGGCGAGCTCCTTGCTCCTGATGTCTTCCAAAGCTTCTTCGTCTTCTTCTTCTTCTTCATCTTCTTCTTCTTCATCTTCTTCTTCTTCATCTTCTTCTTCTTCTTCTTGTCATTGCTGTTGGTGGTGGTGGCGGTGGAGTCATGTCTTATGCTCAAGCGAATTATGAAGTGGCTGGCGCATAAAAATTTATTGCTGCGAAATAAAAATCAGCGTAAAAGTCTGTCCATCCGTCCGTCCATGAACAATGCTCAAAGACTACATCCTTGTTTATGCTTATGTACATAACTACCCCACCAAAATATATGTGTGTGTGTGTGTGGCTGGTCCACAGATGAAATCAGCATGTGGAAAAAAAAAAACGACGAGGAAAAAAGTGAAAATAAAACTGAATCTGCGGTTGGCTGACCCAATGCGGCACGGTCGTCCAGGCGAGGGGTTCAACTGTCAAGCCAAGTGCAGCCCTTGTGAGTGGACCCGGGCCCTTTGGCCCTTTTTGGGCCGCGGGGCCCCAGCGACAAGAAAGTCCTTTTAATCTTAACACATATCATCATGATAACAATTTGGTCACTTTAAGTGAGGCAAATTTATTTATAAGCCGTTGTTTTCTTTCTTTTTTTTTTTTTTTTTTTTGTATTTTCTGTTTTTTCGTTCCTGCTATCTGCCCGCCCCTTGGCCAAATGGCTAGCCAGAGCCACGGCCCAGTTGGCCGACACTGATTCACTTGCTCTATTACTTGTATCCTGAATCACTTGCGACTATCTGTCTAAGCTGGAACGCCCTTTGGCCAAGTATGTAACGTTTATTTCACATACCCTGTAAGGCAGCAGCAAATAGGGTATGCTAAGAGTGAGTGGGCATCAGAAATCGTAGCATGCTTTTGTGCGTCACAAAAGGTTGACCTATATTGAGATATGCACTGAGCTCTATTTACTAAGATGACAATCAAAATTAAATAATATCTAGTATGTATGTATATTTAGTTTATATAGATATCCAAGTAAATTTAATTAAATTAGTCTTTTTTTTTTAATTTTATTTAATTTTTACAATGCATTTTACAAGTTTATAAATTGTATTTTACTTTCATATATGTTTTTTATCCACTGCAATTCTCACAATTTTCATCTCATACAACTTTACAGTTCATTTTTACAGGGCATCTCGCAGTCGTTCATATATCAGCTGCAGTTGCTTTTTTAGTGGCATTTTTGTTATATTTTTTTCGTTGGCTGTTTTTTTGGTGTTTTAGTAAATTGAAGCAAATGCGCTTTGATGGGCTTGTTACATGTGCTGGACCATCACTCGTCCCGCTCGCTCCCCCTGCTGCCAGGCCATGGCTCACTGTTGCTCTACTTGCCGTTTCTTTCCCACCCCCGTGCGGCCGCTTTAATCGTGCTTTATGTAGCGTTACGCACTCAACATTATTTTTTTTCTACTCTCTCTCTCTCTCTCTCTCTCTCGACGAGGAACGGAATCATGTCCAGTGATTCTTTTTTATTAGACAGCACATTCGCATTGATATGTGTGTGCGTGTGCAAATATTTGTAATTTTATTACGCACTCAAGCACTCATAAATAAACAATTAGACAAAAGAAGTGAGCGAATTTCGCTCGAGCCAATTATTTATAGTTATAGTAGTTATATTGTTGCTATAATGGGGCCTGAGCCCTGAGCCCTGTGAACCGTGGCAATTGCAAAGGTCCTTGGGTCTAATCTCTTAAGAAATCGCGCAAAAACCAAACTCGTGTCAGGTAATATCGACTACAACTGTGTATGTGTGCGTGTGTGTGTGTGTGTGTGTGTGTGTGTGTCTGTCTGCAGAGGGCTTTTAACATGTCTGAGCACGCAACGTAATTTTAGTTTAATTGGGTAATTATGCGCATACAGAACGCGCCGCAGCACAGCGCAGCGACTAGACCAAAACAGTTTCTTCGTTTGTTTTTTAGTTTGCTTTTTGGCTGTGCATGCAAATGCAGACGAAAGAAACGGCAGCTGGGATCATCGTAACTAACGGCAAGATGAATCCGCGACGCCGTTGCCACAAAGTCAGTGTCAGAGTGTCAGCCGGCTACGGTGGGTGGGGCGAGTGTGGCGAGTGGGGCGAATGGGAAGGGGGGCCGTGCCAAAAGTACGGATGTTGTCGCTTTCGTACAGGAAGCAAACATTTTGCATTGGCAGTTCCGTTAGTGCGCCAATGCCCATGCCCAACTGAAGCACCTTTGCATTTTATGCCTGGCTGGCAACGCTCTTTCGCTGGCTTTGCCTGTTAATTTATGTGCAGAAGCATGCGAGAGACATTTAACTGACAAGCGAGCGGAAGCGAGACGCCACGATGGTGCAATGCACTTTTCGCATATGCAAACATCTATTGCGCTCGCTTGCCCTCTCGCATTTAATTATGAAGCACAACCAACAACAACAGCAAACAAACAGCGAAAGCTAAATACCGCACACAGACACACGCACACACACAGATAGAGATAGAGAGGCCAAAGTCTTTAAGAAAGTTGACGGCGAAATTGGGGCAACAAAAGAAAAAACAAAAAACAAAAAATCAGAATAGAGGCGAATTTAAGCAAACGCACAGTGGTGCGAGCGAGAGGCAAGGCTTGTGCGTGCTATCTCTTTTGCTTGTTATTATTTGCCGGCGCGAAAGTTTTAATTTTTATTATTAACTACGAAACTTTGCGAGAAGGCAGAAAACTTAAAAAGGCGACCAGACAGAGATGCCAGACAGCAGCGCAGCAGGCCGTGCGTGCCAGAGCGGGACAGAGCGCACGCCAGCCACAGACAGCGCATAGACGCTTGCTAAGAGGGGATCTAGTTGATGGGCGCAAGCGAGGCGCAATTGCAGAGGCGGGACAGCGAAGGCAGCGGCGGCAGCAACGGCGGCGGCTATTGAAAGGGGTTGCGCAGGCGGCTGGCAAAGTTTTAAAGTAAAGTTTTTGGCGCTCGCTCTCTGTGTCTGTCTCTGTCGCACGCACGCACGCACGCACGCTTCTGGCTGTGTTAAACGTCTGTAAAGTATAACTTTGTTTTAGGTTTTTGGGGTTTTCCAGTACGCAGCCCTCCCCTCGACCCATACAATGCCGCAGCCTCCATTCCATTCCCGCGCGACTCGCCACTAGCTTTACCATATGATTCCTTGGCGTTTTTCTTTGCCACAGTTGCCAAAATCGGGCAAGGTCAGGGACAAGGCTAAAGTTAACTGTACCCCACTCCCGCTCTCTCTCTCACTCTCTCTCTCTCTCACTGTTTCTCTCTATCTCTTTCTCGCTCACTCACTTTAAGCTGCATTTGCATAAGGCGACTGCTTAAAGCAGTTAATGATAACAAGAACAAAAAAATTTGATTTCATTTGGACTTGCGGGCTTAGACACAGATCTTTGACAGCGTTGCCAGCTGTTTGTAAACTGAGCAGTGTTGGTTAACAGCAAATGCAACTTGATTTTGTTAACCGAATATAAAAGACTTTTTTCAAGTCGCAGTTTAGGCAGTGTTGGCTTTATAATTACTAAACATTGACAACATATTAAGAATTATTGTGGCACAAATTCTCTTGAATTCCCTTTTGTGCTAGCATTCCTTAACGACGTTTTGCGGCGCTTCACTTTGCTAGGCTAAATTTCCCGCACGAAAACTCGAAAACTTATTATTCTTTTGTAATTTATTAACTGTGACTTTAAACTCCAACAAAGAGAGACACAGAGAAAGGGAGAGAGTGGGAGAGCTATGGGCTACTACTGCCATTTCTGGACACACGCACATTATTTATGCTG
>JAUESR010000209.1:1782500-1800000 GCA_030914345.1 Drosophila koepferae
AGCTAAAGCTCGAACCAAATCCCCAACAAATTATATTGAAATACCGTAAAAGAAGAGAGAATATTGAAATCAGGAAAGTATTTAAATGGAATAGAGTAGACTACGACACTTTCGCCTCTTTCCTTAGTGCATTGAGAGAAGCTCAAGTTGAGCTAGATTTGAACAGAGAATTTAACTCGAATTGGATTGCAGTATGAAAGAGAACGATAGATATCCCCATAGAGAAGGCATTCATAGAGATGGGATATTATTTTAGTGAAATGAGTAGAAGAAGAAAAGAAAAAGGATAGAGACAATAAAATATAGTAAATGATCATACAGTCTTATCTTATCTTATCTTATCTGCTATCCCTTTCCCCCTTCTCCAATCTTATATAATCCATCTTCTACATATATTCTATATTGTATATTATATATTATATACTATATATTCTCTTATTTCCTATTTCCTATCTCCCATATCCTATCTCCTATCTCCTATCTCCTATCTCCTATCTCCTATCTCCTATCTCCTATCTCCTATCTCCTATCTCCTATCTCCTATCTCCTATCTCCTATCTCCTATCTCCTATCTCCTATCTCTCCTATCTCTCCTATCTCTCGTATCTGCCATGCTCAATGCTCTATCCTCTCTCTTCAGTCTCCCACCACTCACCCCATAAACCTATTTTCATATCTCGCTCTAGAGATATTTCCATCTTTAGGTATAACAATTCTCAAATACTTACCGTAAATTTCTCATCATTTTGACCTCGAGTTTGGCATGCCTGACTGCCCACTTCAAAAAGGTATTTAAGAGGACATTTAGAGCGCATCAGAGTCCAATATTTATTTACTTTTTTTCTCATTCAGCTTCTTTTTATCGAAATATCAATAACATAAGCTACTTAAGTGACAGGGAAGGCGACATCGACCACCTGCAAAGGGCGTGGAAGCGAAGCCAAAGGTTCCCTTGTTTGTTGTATTGAATGCCAAACGCCCCGCTAGAACAAAGAAAGGCAAAGCAAAGAAAAAAAAACACAGAAAACAAAAACCAAAAGTGCGAATGAAAAAAAAAAAAACAAAACAAAACAAAAGTAGAAAAACAGAAGAAAAATCAAGAAAACCAAAGAAAATGTTCTCAACTGAATACCCAATGGCACAGCAAGTGAGTGGAAGGGAGAGGGGAGAGGGGAGAGTGAGAGCGTGGATGGGGGCAGGCAGTTCTCATGTGCCAAAGTGAAATGCGTTAATTCCATTTTCTTAATTAAATGCACAAACAAAATCACGGAAATGAAAAATAAAATCCAAGTCTTTTACACTCAATGATTTGTTTTCATTAAAACAAGAAATTCTCATTAACAATGGCAATGACAGCGAACAGCAGCAGCAGCAGCAGCGGCACCAACAACAATGACAGTTAGCGAGAGGCGGACGAGCGGCTAGAGAGGGGGGCGTGGCATGGAAGAAACCACCGATAGCAAAAGGCACCAAACAGAGCATTTGGAGACGCGAAACGAAGTCGCAGACGCGGGCGAAGGCATTTGGACATTGTTGTCCTGCTTATCGTGGTTGTTATACCCTGTAAAAAGTGAGTATGTGCGAACATAGGGTATGTGGCCTATGGAAGGACTTAATACAAAAAATGTCAAGTAGAACATTTTAATGCCAGTTTGCTTAAAATAATCGATAAATATCGATATGCTAAGTACGACATTGCAATAATATATATTGACAATCTATGTCAGACTTAGACTCATTTAATGTGCACAGCTTTGATATCAGTTTTTTTAGCATAATCAGCAAACATCATATCGATATATATATATCGATTTTAAAACTATGCTAACCAAAAATCTATTGTAAATGTTTGAGCTGATGATTTCATTTCATTTATGCACATCTGCATCACTTATGTACATCTATTTATATATTACAATTATTTAGATATTTCCCTAAGATCGATCAAAATCGATAATTTGCGTATATCGTAATCAATTCGATATCGAGAGGTTTAAGGATTGATGATTTGTAACAAACTCGATTCTTAATATATGCTGTTATGCATATTGTCTCAGCATATGCTACAGCAAAAAAATCGATAATAATCGATAAGAGTTGTAGCTTAAGAGTTGAACTATAAATATGCACACATAATACGTAATTTTTGAGTGGAGTAGTAGAATAGATTCCAGTTGATAATAGCTATATAAGCGATACGATTCGATATCGATATTTATCGATTGCATTACAAGTATTTCTTGTAGTTACAGATTACAGATTCGTCGAGTCCTATGGAAAACCTGAATATCTGCTAGTCTTGCTTATCCGCCCTTAACAGACGTTTCTGTTTGTTGTTGTTGTTATTGTTGTTGTTGTTGTTGTTGTCAATGGGCGCATTCCCAAATGCGCCACATTTTAATTGCCAGCAATTGTCGCCGGCAGCGCAGCTGCTTTTTTGGCCAAGCAACTTGTCCTGCCGTTGCTGCTGCCCGCCGCCCAACCCCCGACCAAGCGCTCACTTATAATGCTTGTTGTTGTTGTTGTTGTTGTTGCTGTTGTTGCTGTTGTCCCCAGCAAGGCGTCCAAATTTATGACATACTTCTCAGCGCAATTGTTGGCGCGATTTACGCGCCTTTGCTTTATTCTCTAGATTTCTTCAATTCGCGTTTGCCTCCCTCTCCAGCTAGCCCCCGCCCCTATTTAGAATCACAGCCAAACACTTGGTGGTGGGGGGGGGGGGGGGGGGTTGTGAATGGGTTTTTTGTTGCCGCCAGCAGACATTTCATAAGGGCTGCTACCAAAAGGCGAGGGGGTCAGAGCTTTGCAATTAGCTAAAACAATCGATAAGAATCGAAGCAGTAATCAAATTAATCGAATTCCATTATTTGCATTAATATTAATGCTTGAAGCACGCCCTCTTCACTTCAGGCATATGCAGCAGAGAATTTATGGGCATACTATTAATATATATACAAAATATATATAGAAACGCCGATTGCATTGAAAATTACAGATATCGTGCAGCAGCTATATACATATGAATTCTCATATGCGCTGAAAAGTATGCTTACATTTTCATTAAAATCGAATTATGCCTATATATGTATATATATTCATCTAATTTAAATAAATGCCTTTGCATTTACTTAACTTATAATCTAATTTGCTAAAACACACTTCAAATGCCAGCTTAAGCACCAACAGCTCGTTTTTAATCACATTTGGCATTTGAAAACAGTTATGCAGTTTGTTTTTCAACAACAACACCAAAAAACGAAAACTTTTTTGGTCAAAGTTTTGAATGTATGCAAACACACATATACACATATAGAAATAATCATATGCATATCCATATGGCATCTATTTTGTTTTGTTTTGTTTTGTTTGGATTTGGTTTTAATTCATTGTTAATTTTCCATTGGCTAATGATCCCTTGCATACGCTAATTAGATCTGATAAGCCTGTCTAGTGCACCGTTATCGATTGTGTGGTTCGGTGGGAGTAACGGTTAAGCTGCTGCTACGCGACGCCCCTCTGCTGTCTACGGCGACTGCAGGCAACTGACCGTGTGTTGACAGCGATGGCGGCGACGGCGAAGACTGAGCGGGACGAAACATGTCGGCGAATGCAGCAAATTGAAAAAAAAAAAAGTGATTGAAAGAGATGTGGAGTGGGACTAAGGCCGCTAATCGCACAAAATGGCGGCAAAGAGCAGTGCAAAAAAAAACCAAGTACAAAAAAGACTAATACACAAAAGAACCTCCAGCAAAAGCAACGGCAGCAGCAGCAGCAGCAGCAGCAACAATGAGACCAAACGCCATCGTAAATTTGCTCAACGTCATTTTTATTTTTTTTTTACTCTTCTCCTTTTTGCGCTGCTTTTTGGTTTGCCTGCTGCTGACGTCGCTGCTGCGTCTACTGCTCGGCTGCTGCGTTTCGTTTCGTTTCTTTTCTTTTATGATTATTTTCATTTTTAGTTGTATTTTTTTTTTCTCATTTCGCATTTTGTGCATTTTATGGTTGCCGTGGCAATGGACCCGCCTTCTTTTGCTGGCTTCACCTATCGCAGCGTCCGTTGCACGACTGCGATGACGACAAACGGCAAACGGCAATGGCCATTGCCAGCAGCTGCAGCGAAAGCGAGAGAGCGCCACTGCTGGCTCTCCAGTGCTCTCAGCGCTTGTGTGAGAGTGCAAGAGTGTGACTGTATCGGTAACGGTGTCTGTGTCTGTGTCGGTGTCTGTGTCGGTGTCTGTGTCGGTGTCTGTGTCGGTGTCTGTGTCGGTGCTTTGGCCTGTGCATGCATTTGCCAGCTCCCTCTCCCACTCACACACACACACACACACAGAATGCAGTCAGCGACACTAGCAGCCACCACTCTCACTCCCTCCCACTTACGCGTTTACTCTCACGTAGTTTATAGTATGTGTGCGACGCTTTTACTCTTCTCTCTTTTTTCGCATTGCTGTTGCTGTTGTTGTTGTCTTGTTTTTGTGCTTTAAATTTGATTTGCAGTGCAGCATTTAATATATTGCAACGGTAAAGCTTTAACAGCCATTACAATTGCCATCTCGTTCGCTCTCACTCTCTCGCGTTCAATTGGCCCAGGCATAAATAATTTGCAACTCATTTTGCAGATGGTTTTTTATGGATTGCCATGCAATTTTTAATGAAATTTATCGCGCTTATCTGGGCGCATTAATCAATCCGTATTCGCACAGTTATCAGAAACTCAACCGAAATACCCAAAGACCAAGCAGCCGACCGCCTGGCCCGCAACAATAAATAAGCAGCACCAGCACCAACAGCAACAACAGCAACAACATCCGCTGCGGAACAGACTGTTGCGCCGCAGCGGAGGTCGCTAATTTAAACCAAATGAATTGGCACATTTTTCACTTTTCCCCCTTCCCCCAGCACCTTTGGCCAAATGAGCGGGCCAAATGGCAGGCGATGCCATCAGCCAGCCAGTAGCGCAACAGCCGCGCACCACAAAAGGTGGCAACAACAATAAAGGCTGCCAGCGTAGTCACTTAATCCATGCCGCGATAAAAATCTCGAAAATCCAACTTAAGTGTTTGGTAATTTATCTCGCTGTGAGCGAGCGTAACTTTCCCCCTTCCCTCTCTCTTCCACACTCTCTCTCTCTCACCATCTCTCTACACTTTTGCTGTGGCATACGCGACATTTTTTGCATATAATCGTCGCTCGCTACCTCTCCTTCTCCTTCTCTCGGCTTGCGCTCGTCAATCGTCACGTCTGGCTGTCTGGCTACGTCAGTCATCGGGCTCATTCGCGCGCAAACCACAAGTTGGCATGCCACGCCCCCGCCCACCACGTTGCCCACCCACTGCTCAAACACCAGCCGCTCGTTGTCAGTCATTTTGGCTTTGGTTTTATTTCCTTTTGGGCTCGATGAAATGATAAATGATGAAAAATGTTGCAAAAGATTTAAAATGATCCAAGAGCAAAGTCAACATCAAATCAGCTGCCAGTTACCCCCGCCTCGCACACTCCGCCCACCGAGCGCTTTGAAAATGAGCTTGCAAATACAGAATTACAGATACCCAATTCCATTTACCAAGAGCTCATTCCTAATTTTTCCACGCAGCACAGCTGAGCCAAGCCGAAAATTGAAAAACTAAAGCGAACTAAATGACTTTTCCGTGACGCAATAATAAAAATAAAACAGGTTAAATAACTAAATCAAAGTGCCCAAATTATTGATATGACATATGTACATATGAAATACTCAATTGGAGCCACATTAATCAAGTTGGCATATAAACTTATGTAACTTTTACATACATGATTTATTTTCGATTTACTAATACAAAGCAAAGAACACTCCAAAATCGTGCACAATGAACACAGATGAATTTTACGGTGGCGTAAGTATATCAATTAGTTTTGTATGTAAATATACATACATGCATATCTGGAATCAAGTCTGTACATCGATCCAATCCTCTTAGGCGTTGTGTTGGGCGCAGATTCGCGCACGAGCTGCCGTGCATACGTCGCAAATCGGATCGCCAATAAAGTAACTCGCATCACGGATCACATCTATTGCTGTCGCAGTGGCTCGGCTGCCCAGACCCAGGCTTTGGCTGATATCGTTAATATCTATGCGGTGCCACCATCGGGGCTACTACTGCGTGAAAAGTTCGTCATCGGTGGTTCGGGCAGCACCTACGTCCAGGGCTATGCACTCGCACTATTCGCCGGGCATGAGCCAAGAAGAAGCCGTCGACTGGGTCAGCTCTGCCATCAGGCATTCTTCACATCTTATACGGTTATTCGATTCTTTGAACACTTCATTATCCTTGTTATCGACAATGAATGCATTCACTTTCGATAACAAGGATATCGAAGTGATCAAAGAACCGAATAATGAGGTTATCAAAGAAGTGAATATAACTATGCGGAATATCGAGTTTGGCGAACATTGAGATCTTGTAAATTTATGTAAATTTATGATAATATTATATTGTATTTATTTCTTTTGGCTTTGCAAATTACCCAATAATTTATATAACAAGTAAAAACGTTGCAGTAAGTCTCTGTTCTTAAAGATGTCATTTATTTATTTAATAAACATTTAATAAATGAAATATTTCGGCAATTAGCAAACGTGCATTGGCTGACGGATGGACGGACAGACGGACATTGCACAAAGCCAATAGACTCTTTTTCCCTTTTTTGGAACAGAGTCTAATAAAACTCATTGAATGCGACAAAATCTAGCAAGACTTTGATTAAAATTAATTAGCTTTGCTATTTAGTATGAAACTGTAAAATGGGTCACAAATGCGAACCATGGCGCTCATATTCTAAATTTCACTACGAAAGCTTACAGTATTTACAGAGGAAAAGTGGAAAAGGCTTGAGGCATGAAAGTTTGTTTGAAACAGTTTGCTACCCTGTGTGTTGTGTGTAAAGGGGTATTGCGGGTTTCCTCACTACTATGCAACAAACTAAAAGAGGCGTAGTAAATGCCTGGAAACTGAGATCTAACCATGTTCGAACTTCTCCTCTATGTATCCGTACATCATTCCGTGTATCTATTTAATCATCTTTCCGTTCCTCCATCATTACGTTCATCCGTCCGTTCATCAGTCTGTCCAACCGTCCGTCCATCATTCCATTCGTTCATTCGTCTGTTCATCCATGTGCCCATACGTCCCTGCATCAGTCAGTCCGTCCGTTCATCTATCCATCTGTTCGTCCGCCCCTCTCACCATTCATAGAACTGACTAACTCGCTCTCAATCTTTGCAACTGCGATCATCTGGCAGCGCTGTAGTTAAGTACCGTTAAGTGTGAGCGTTGCCAGAGCGACTTCAACAGTTTTTCAATTTCAGCCAAGCGAAAATAAGAAAATTACTTTCTTATATAATAGTTTTGCGGCAAGGAGGCGTGCTCTGGCCAGACACGCCCACTTGGGACGCTCAGCAGCTCATCATCAGACGGAACTGTCGAATAACTCGATATACACTTAGATTTTATATATATAGAAAGAGAGAGAGAGAGAGAGGGAGGGAGAAAGGGCAAAGGGAAGGCATGCCCATGTATAAGCATGTGAATGGCTGAAGTGGTGACTGGGGGTAGGGGGGCTGATGCCTGGCATTGGCATTGGGGTTGGGGTGGCTGTTGCAGGTCGGAGTTTTAAATAGCCATTAGCGAAAACGCTTATTAAAAATTTACATTTCATTCCACTTTACAGCTGAGCGACGACGACGACGTCGTCGTGAGCTCAAACTGAAGGATGTCAGACGGGACAGAGAGACAGCGAGAGAGAGAGAGAGAGAGAGAGAGGGAGATGCAGGACAGGGACAAGGAGTGGCGTCCTGGGCGGGGTCATGACGACGAAAATTCACTTGGCACAAGCGGTCGGGCGCACTTCCTGCTCTCCCCCCCTCCCCAACAGCCTCGATGGGGTTAAAATATTTTGTTGACTGCTGTTGCCAGGCCTCAGCTACTGCTGCTGCTTCTACCTACTTCCGTTGGCGCTGCTGTTGTTGTTGTGTCTTTAGGTGTTCATGCCAAGTTAATTTAATAATAAAACTGAAATTTAATTCATTTGTGGATAGGCTAAGGCTTCAGCTCTCAGCTTACAGCCCCCAACACGCAGCTCTTAGCTCTTAGCTCTCTGCTGTGCCTGCTCTGCCTCGAGTGCTTTTTTATGCAGCCCCCGGAGAGTGGGAGAGACACAGCGTCCTGCTCGATTGAGGTCCATTCAGCGCCGCAAAGCTCCTCAGGGATAAACTCGTCCCCATTCCCCGCAAAAAATTGGCGCCTCAGCTCCAGAGCTTCCCAACTAGCTAGCCCTGACTACTAACTCCTTTGCCAGCTGCGGCGATGCTGCTGCTGCTGCTGCTGCTGCAACGTCTTTTGCTCGTTTTTAATCATATTTTCCAGTTATCTGACCTTTTTCTTGTGCTGGCACAAAACATTTTGATAGCTCCCGGCCATAAACAAAAATTGCGGAAATGGCTAGCCTGAAACTCTGCCGAAATTCCTCTCCAAACCCTCTATATCCAAAGGACCTTTAAGAATCGTCTTGCAACAAAACTGTTTTAATTATGCGCCCCGCTTTAAGCTAAGCTAACTTTAAGTCTATATTCAATATCTAACCTCTCCCCTTTATGGCTGTCGTTTTGCATAATTTCGGAGCGCTTTTTTTGGCACTTGCAGCCAAATTGAATTGGGTACAACTAACCGCCGAATGCGCGCCGCACAATTAAGGTTGAGGTTACACACCCAACCACTCAGCACAGCTGACATATATGTGCCCTGTGGCTCCTGTGTGTGTGTGTGTGTGTGTAGGGTTGGGGGATCTGCGGGTGGCAGCTGTCAGTGCGTTAGTCAGTTACTGTCAGAGAGCTCAGCCAAAGCGTGGGGCATTCGCTAGCCTCACTTCTTCTTCTCTCTCTCCCGCTCTCTATCTCTCTTTCACTGAAAATTGTCTACCTGGCAGCACAGCCAACATGGTCCAAGGGTGGCGAAGCGTGTCAACAACAACAACATCGAGTTGTAGCTGTAGAGTTAGAGATTGGATTTTGCTAGCAAATTGCAGTTGAAGATTCGAAATGTGGGCATACATAAAACATATTTTACAAAATATTACACAGAGCTAGTTAGCTACCACACACACACACACAGAGATAAAGAGCGAGAGAGAGAGAGAGAGAGAGCTTTAGACACACTCAAGCCATGTGCAGCTTGCATAAGTCATATACAAAAACTATTTGACTTTAGCAAAGCGCATTTCAAATACCCTTCCAGCAGGGCATAACGCAAAAGGGTATAGAAAAGAAGCATGAACTGAGAAGTCCTTCCTCTTGCTAATGCTGTTGTTCCTTATGTTATGTTATCGATAATTTTCCATTTCCTTATGTTATGTTATCGATAATTTAGCTAGCTGCTGGCAATGGTATCTCTGCTCTCTACACTGCTTAGGGCTAGCTCGTACCTTAAGCATCCACAATAGATTTGATCTCTGATCTGAACCCGTGTTAGCTTTTCCAAATGGTCGTTGGAGAGAGCTTTACCCAATTGCTCAAGACTTGAACGTGGCTAAATCAAACAAGGCTCTTAGCCACGTTCTAGCTTCTATCTACATGCAAATGTATATAAACTATTTATTCGACAGACGATCAAGTAATTGCAGTAGCTCGCATTGTAAACACTAAAGTATTAATGCTCGCTGCCGAGGCAGTGTGTCTATGCAAAGCCGCAGCAACTATAGCGCAAGGACCGCTACGTATGGCTGAAGCACATGATATGGGAAGCGGGCAGGACGAGGCGCTTCGTTGGCAATGCCGCAACGCTTTTTAGCCGCACAACAAAATTTGATTTGTATTTCTGTGGTTTACCTTTGGCCCGGCCCAGCCTGGGCCAGCTGGCCGGGATGGGTTTTGGGGTAGCTCCAACGCCGTCGTCCCAGGCAGCTGTGTCAGCAGTGTCAGTGGCACCTGGACTTGGTTTTTGCCTGTCGTAGATTCTGAGGTTGAAATGTAAAATGCAGAGAATGGATTGTGCGGGTAACCGGAACAATTAAGGAATTTTGCCAGAATGTGCCACAGGACTCGCTGGCCTAGCCTAGCTACCAATTACAAATGGCATACTACAACTACAGCACCGTCCCCCGTCAACGTCCTGCTCGCTCCACGGCTTATGCAGTCTGACCAAAATGATTAAGTAGATTGCAATGACTAAATTTTGCACAAGACGTCGACGACAAGACGACGACAAGACAGCCACGTGAACGAGACGCGTCGTCAAATAGGCAACGGGTATGCCCACGGAACTAGGAAGAGGACCAGGAGCAGGAGCAGGAGCAGGACTCCTCAGTCGCTGCTGGTCAGGACATTGGCGTGTTGGCTTTTGTTTCTTATGCCTTATGCATACCAAATTTTCCTTTCATTATGCTCTGTTTACCGTTAGATTAAGTGTCGATTGGCTTCCCGATGGGTATTACAAAGAGATATGCTCTTCTATATATAAAGCTATCTATCTTCATGTCTCTCTCTCTCTCTCTCTCTATCGTTTATTGCCAGTCTATGTCTCTCTCTCTCGCTCTTGTTTAGTTTTTCCCTCAATTGACCTAGGTCTTTCGTCTTCAAAACCCAACTCAAGTTATAGGATAATGAAGTCAACTTCTGATCCGCAAGATTCCAAATGAAGCTAAGCTTTTGCAGTTTGACGATCATCAAGAAGTTTGAGTATCATCAAGCAGATCTGTTTGACAGTCACTCAGCAAAGTTTAGCTCAAAGAAAGTTTCCTAAATTCCGAAAACGGAAGCAGAGCATGCGACAGCTGGGGACAATCGGTTGACAGCAAAAGGTTTTTCTTTCTTTCAGCTTGTTTGCAGCTGTGTTTGTGCTTCTATATTTCATCGATACCAACAACAACAGCAACAACAATTGCAACAACTGCACATTGTCACATTGCTTGGAGATAGGTTGGGGGCGTAAAGTTGTTGGGTTTCTGAGGGACTTTCGTTTGGCTCTGGGACAGCTGTACGTGGCGACGTGTACCTCAACCAACGACGACGACGACGACAACGACGACGACGACGTTGGCACGGAAATAATTGAAAATACGTGTTTGGGTTTTTGCGGACAGTGGCATTTGGCTTGACAGCCAGCAAGAGCAACAAAAACAAGCCAAGATGGAGCTCAGTTAGTGGGCAGCAAGCGTACCCATTGGACCTTTCGCATTTGACAAATTTCATTGGCTTTGCCCGTTGGCATATTAAAATTTACAAAATGAATTTTGAATTAGCAATGGATATAACTAAGCATGCTTGACTGCCAGATACCCTGTTGCAAATGCATTTTTGGATCTTCTGCAAAGCAATGAGAATTCAATGTTGTAGAAGTCTAACTCGTGTGAGCTAAAGCCAAAGGGAAGACTCAGTTCCTAGACACATTGCGCAAGGTTTAGCTGTGGTACATAGTTTTGTTATAGTTGCTTAGGTCAGTCCATTTGTAGTTCAGAGATTTCTCTCAACTTCTACTGAAAGCTTACTGCCTTCTCAGTCTGATTTCCTTGATTAGCTGTCCCACACTGTTCTATGCTTTCACTTTCTTTTACTTATCTATTCTCTATTCATTTTATGATCCATTTAAAGTACCTTCAATCCCAAATCGCATAAGATGTCCATCTTCTTAACTTCATGATTCCCCGAAGGCCAGCAATTGAGCTCTACGTAGCTCTAGACCCTTGCGTTCTAGTCCTTAATCGAAGACAGCATTTTGATAATCTATGTTTCTCTCGTATTACAGATATAGTTTGCCTTGATTCTAGCTCCTAGTCTAAGCTGATTTCATAACACATTCTTGAACTCTCTTTGCCCAAAACTCTCTCTAAAACCTCTCTCTTTCCCTAGTCTAAGATGACCACACAATAGTTTCTTTGACTCTGATCCCTTTGCTATTCCAGTGCCTAATTGAAGTTGTAGACAATTTCCGATTGTTCCTCAATTTCACAACTTTGCTCAAGCATTATTAAAGCGATTTGCTTGTTGGGCTCTCAAGTTAGCTTAGCTTTAAAGCGCTCTTCAGCTAATTGCATTGTAATTTTTCAAGAAAACACAAACGAAATCTCATTTGGCTAAACTTTAAGAGTTCAACCCTGAACGCAAAGAAGGTCCCTTTTTTTTTTTTTTTTTTTTGGCGCAGCATTCGTCGAAGCTGATTTACGACAATTTTTAATTACCGCACTTGAAGTAAAATATATAAATAGAGAAGGAGAAAAGAGAGAGAGAGAGAGAGTGAGTGAAATGCGAAGCGAATGTGGTGAAAACTCTTTTTGGTCTGGAAAAAAATCAATTAGGCTCAAGCTGAAAAACTGAAAATAAAATCAAAATAAACAATGCACGCCAGAGTGAAGAACGTGAAGGAGGTGAAGGACCTGAAGGACTTGAAGGACCGACGGAGCTCCACTCTTTAAATCAATAAATCATCTGCAAGCAAATTAGTCGCACTCGAAGTCGTTGGCAGGAGACGACCATTAGTCTTGCTTGGACACGGCCCGGCCAGGTCCTTGGCAGCTAAACCACGTGATTGGCTTTTTACCGAAGCCGGCATCCAAATGAAAATCCATTATATTCATGCGACGGAACAATGGCTGGCCGACGAGCTTGCCTCGGCTCGGACATTGGCGGCGACATAAAAAATTCATTAAAAGTAATAAACTAATTCCATTCGATCCTATTAAAAATCATTTTCGAATTAAGGATATTTGCATATCCTTAATAAAGTTGAACGGACAAAGCTCGAGCCACCGTCCGTCCGTCCGTCCGTCCGTCCGTCCGTCCGTCCGTCCGAGCACCCGAGCTGTGTACGCCGCCTTTGTGACATTTTACAGACAAGTAGATGAGCTGGCGGCTTACTCCGCCTCTTCGGCTATTCTTATGCCACTCATTGAGACCACGCCCCCCCTGCTCCTGCTCACCTCCGCACCTCTTGGTGGTTGATGGCTGCTGATGAGCTCTCGCCAGTGCCCGGATCTCAGCTTTAGGGTTTGGGCTAAAAATCTTGTTTTTATTTGTTTGTTTACCGTCCGCAAAATGAACGCTGGCAGGCAGGCGAAAAAATGGGAGCGGGAATGGAGTCGTGAGGCAGGCTGAGCGGCTGAGTGGCTGTAGCATATAGCTTTTTCAGCTAGCTGCAGGGAAAGGCCTTTGTGGAGATATTTAAATTTTATCGCAGGCCGCCTGATTGCCCCCAGCAGCCAGGCAGGCAGGCAGGACACACAGCGAAGGCAGATAGTGTGGAGTATGAGAGCTGCCAGGACTCATCAATCAGCTGCAGACTAATTACATAATCTCCTCTTGATTATGTTGCCGCACTGTGTTGTCCTTGTACAGGCTCCTGCTTTGCAACTTGTTGAAGTCCGCACAGAGCAGCTGGACGCCCGACCACACACCAAAGCCACTGAAAAATCGAAGTTCACAGCCAACACATGACAAACAACAAAGACAAATGACAACAAGGGCGTCGAGACTCCTGGCATTTACTCTCCCAAAGCTAGGTTGGGACTCTTGCCAAAAACTCTTCTAGGATTTTTCCCACAAGCTATGCAAATTTGCATACATCCTAAAAACTAACTTAGCTCGTCTCTCAGGAATCACCTCACGAGGTAAACTCACCTCTCGAAGAAACACTCCTACCCAGCCTAGCCTCCTTCCAACAGCTCCCTCAGAAACTCCTCCGGGAACCATTCCCGAACGTCTATTAGAGACCACCTGAAATATTATTGAAGTTCATTTTTTATTAGCTTTGCCAGCAATTCTTCCAGTAACCATCCAAACACCTCTCCCAAAATTTCTCTCAGCTACCCTCCCATTACTTTCCTGGCACCTCCTGCTAAGAAGCTACTGAGCTCCTCTCACATGAGTTTCGAGATCCTTTGTTATGTACCCTCCCAACACTCCTAGCACACTTAACAGCAGCTCTCTCAAAAACCCTACATGCAGTTCTTATACGAACTATCCTGTTAACCCTTCTAATACCCTCTCTCCCCCATGATGAACTAGACCAAATAAACCGCACACGAATCTGACACAATCCCAAGGGTCTAACCACTCTATCTCTCCCTGTCTCTCTCTCACTCTCTCTCTTTCTCACTCTCTGGCACAATCTCTGTCTAGTCTCGCTTGGCGATCAAAAATGGCGCCAACTTTTAAATATGTTACAGCACTTCATTTGATTGTTCTTCTTTTAGTTGGTTTTGGCTTGTTGTTGCTCTTGGCACTCATTAAACGAACTCTAGCTAAAGCAAAAGTTATGCAAGACAAGTGGAAGTTGAAGAAGGAAGAAGAAGAAGAGGCATCAGAATAATAAAGAAGAAGAAACTTGGCGAACGACCTTGACACTGAAAAAGTGAGAGAAAACTGAATACTAAAAGTAACTGCAAAAAGCGAACTTTGCGTACCACTAAACTTTAAGGCGTTAGACGCGCGACCTACCCCGAAGACGTCGGCTAGCCCCCCTTGGTCGCGCCCATCAACGGGCGTTAAGCGACCACGCCTATAAACACAACTTACTCAGGCAGAGAGAGTGAGATAGTGAGTGAGTGAGCGAGTGAGCGAGATAGCGAGCGGTAGCAAAGTTTACTTCAAAAGTTGGAAGGTTTTTGGCCAAAAGAAAATAAAATTTAACTTTTTAGCAACAAAATTTTATATCAAATATTTTCCAAGTGTGTGCGTGTGTGTGTGTGTGGCCTATGCGCCTATGCCAAACGCTGAACTTTGAACCCGTCGTGAATTCAATTTTGCCTTAGCTAAAGAGCGTGCGAAATACCCTGTAAAACAAGGAAGAAAACAGAGTTGAATGCATAAGAATATGGAAGTGAAGTTGAATATGAATTAAATGAATATATGAATACCAATAGGAATAGGAAATGAAAGGAAATTAAAAATGAATGTGAATGTGAATGTGAATATGAAATGAATGTGAATATGAATATGAATGTACATTTTAATATATGAATATATGAATATATGAATATATGACCCTCTTCCATCTATGCCTCTCTGCCTCTCTCCCTCTCTGCCTCTCTCATCTCTGCCCTCTCTGCCTCTCTTCCTCTCTGCCTCTCTGCCTCTCTGCCTCTCTCCTCTCTGCCCTCTCTCCTCTCGCCTCTCGCCTCTAGCCGTCTCTGCCTCTCTGGCCTCTCTGCTCTCTGCCTCTCTGCCTCTCTCCTATCTGGCCTCTCTCTTCTTCTCATCTGACCTCTCGGCCTCTCTGCCCTCTCGCCTCTCTGCCTCTCCTGCTCTCTGCCTCTCTGCCTCTCGCCTATCTGCTCTCTGCCTCTCTGCCTCTCTGCCCTCTCTGCCTCTCGCCTCTCTATTAATATAATGAATATATGAATATTGAATTATTATATATATACGCATAGACAGGTTACCCTCGGATTATCGATCTATCGCTTATCGATCACCTTCGGATTACTGCCAGCGATCACTGACAAACCTTTTAAAGCCCCTTAACGCGGAAACCTCTTGTGTGATACTCAAGATAAGGCAGCAACAGGCCTTTGGCTCATTAACATCCTGCAAGGATAACGCACAAAACAACAACAACAACAATAAACAGTTAAACAGAAACCCTTTTTTTCCGTTCGTTGTTGTTGTTGTTGTTGTTGCTGGCTGCAAAGTTTCAGCTGCGAGCCAAAGTTTCGTCTCGCCAGCAGCAGCAACAGCTAACAGACCCACACCGCCCATCGCGCTGCCACGCCTCCATCGAACAGCTGTGATGCCAGCGTTGATCAGCTGATGCCCGGCCACGCCCATCCTATCTGAACACGTTCTTTACCCACTTTTGAGCTATGTATATGTGTGTGTGTGTGTGTGTGTGTTAAAAAGTTGGTCACACTCGCTCATATTATTTTATAGGCCGTTTCGTCGCCAAAGTTCCGAACAACAACAACAACAACAACAACAACTGAAACTTTTGACAATACCTAATTGCAAAGTTTTGCTGATATTGCGCGTGAGGGGGGCGTGGCCTGGATGCTGTTCGCCGCCTCTTTAAAGAGTTGCGTGTGGCCTATTTTTTTTTTTTATTGTTTGCCTTTCTCACTCTCACTCCCTCGCTCTCCCTCTCTCTCTCTTTCTCTCTCTGTCTTTCTATTTTGCTCTGGCTTAGACGCAACAACAACAACAACAACAACAATGACAACATTTAGTGCGTCGCAAAAGTTTGCAACAACAAAAACAATTTTTTTTTGTTTTTGTTTATTTGAAACTTCTTCAGCGACCTCTCTATCTTGCTCTCTCTCTCTTTCTGTGCGTCGCTCGACCGCCAAAGTTTTTTTGAAAATACAAAAAAAGTTGCCCAACTCGAAATGCCCTGTGCTCTGACACAGGGTGTTCTAGGCACTTGCTAAACTTTTAACGAAAAATCAATACAATTTGTCAGAGTTTCGTGACTTTTGGGTTAAAGTGCGTGCGAGACTTTAATTTGCAGTCTAGACCACAAATTCCATGAGCTAATGAAAGCTGAGGTGGCCTAAGAGACAAGCTGAAATCGGCCTGCAGAGTGTCTGGCCTAGGCAGGAGGCAATAGCAGGAAATAGAATGGAAGAACCAATTGAAGGAATGTAAGTCATAGAAGTAATAGATGACATATATCATATCATCTCTTTTTTCTTTTCCAAATTCTTTGTTCTCTTCACTTCTCTATTCCAGAGGGAAGGCATGGAAACTATAGAAGAAATAGATCGTCTCGTCTCTTCTCTTTTCTTTTTCTTTGTTCTCTGCTCCCTATTCTCCATTCTCTACTTTCTATCATCAAATCTCTCTGGAAGGCCAACCAGAATATTTACTTCACTTCGTATACTCTATTCTCCATTCTATAATATCTAATCTCAATTCTCTATTCTCTTTTATCTATGCTCTTTGGAAGGTATGCATTCTTCTCTTCTGAATTCTCTCGGAGAGGCATACATAAGATTATTTATATATGTATATATATACATATGTCTAGTCTCTTCTCTTTTGTACCTTTTCCCTTTTGTACCCTTTTCTATTCTGTATTCAAAAATCTCTTTTCTCCCTTCCTCCTCTCTTCTACATTCTCTTTTATTTTTTCTCTCTTTTATATTTTCTATTCTCTTTTTCCTCTTATTCTTATTATTCTTCACTTCCGTATTCTCTCTTTTCCCTTTTCTATTCTCTATTCAAAAATCTATTTTCTCTCTTCCTCCTCTCTTCTACATTCTCTGCTTTTTTCTCTTCTATAATTTGAATTCTTTTTTTCTTCTTATTCTTATTATTTATTATAATTTCTCCCTCTCTCTTCTCCTCTTTTCTCTCTTGCCTTTCTTTTAGCATTTTCCATCTACCTTCTCTGCTCACTCTTCTTAGTTCCCTTATCATTTCTTCTCTTGCCATCTCATTTCTTCCCTTCTTCTCTCAGCTCCTGTCTCTTCTTCTCTGCCCTTCCCCCATCGCATCTATTCTGTAACCCCTTGCCAGCTAGCCTGCAGACATCGAATTCCCCAA